>JAGDQP010000116.1:0-31100 GCA_022664845.1 Lepisma saccharinum
AAAAAAAAAAAAAGAAAAGAAATGTTATAATAGGTCACATATTAAATACAGTGAGTTGCTACGCTATTAATTTTAAATTTAAGCGCCAATTTTTCACAACAAATAAAGATTAAAGGCTATTTCGAAAAAGAAAATCGAAACATGTTTGTAGTTTCGTAGCTACAGGCTTCCAAATACGGAAAGTCATCCTCACAAATGACGTCGCATTTCCACAAATAATAACACATAACGCATCGGGTTACCAACTCAACGTAATTTGTATTCAGTACAGATTGTGGAGATTTGACGTCATTTTCGACGTAGGCGTTTCATATTTGATCGCATGTAGCTACGAAACTACATATGTGTCAACCCTTTATTCAAAAGAACTGTTGCCGATTAGACAGACATGTGGTCTGAGGCGTTAGACCAGCGACTGAATGGTCGCGGGTTCGAATTCTGTCATGAGCATGGATGTTTGCGAATTTTAACTAGAATATACCTTCAGAATATAATCATGAAGTCAAAACTTACTAGAATGGTCCACACAAAATAAAGTTTACCAAATTTGATCAAAGAAACGGTTCCAGTCAAATTAATTAAAGCGGGAGGAACGGCACTAATCAAGGAGGTGCATAAATTGATATGTGCTATATGAAGAAAGGAGGAGCTTCTAAAGGAATGGAAAACCTCAATAATATTATTTTCCGATTGACAAAATAGGCGATAAATCGGATTGTAATAATTACGGGCCGAAACGGGATGAGATGACTGGAGAATGGAGGAGAGTGCATAATTAAGAATTCCACGGACTGTATGATTCACCAGATGTAAAAATAATGAAATCACGACGACTAAGATGGGCAGTCCATGTAGCTCAGATGTGGAAAAACGAATCCTAGTTGGAAGGCCGGATGGAAGGAGACCGTTGGGAAGACCGAGACGTCGTTAGGAGGATAATATTAGAAGAGATGTTCGAGAAGTAGGTGCTCGTGATGAAAACTGGCTTGATGTTGTCCAGGATAGAATTCAATGGCGAACGTTTGTTACTGCGGCGATGAATTTGCGAGTTCCATAAGCCATAGAGTTAGTTAGTAAGTGTGTGTGCGTGGAAATAAGTGCATAATAAAAAACGGGCTGTGTGAAATCTATTCGAGCAATTATATTGCACTGACGTGAGAATAATAACCATGATTCCCGTTATTGTTGCGTCTACCGAGAGGAGGATTTCTAAGCTGAAGCTCATAAAGACGTATCTAAGGAATACTATGACTCAAGACCGACTTTCAGCTCTCGTGCTTCTATCTATAGACAGACTGGGCCAAAGTTGCCTAAAGGCCTTACAAATTAAATTCAAATTCTATCTACTCTACGACGTTGGAGGAAAAAGTAATTATTAGTCATTAAACATGCGTAAAACATGTTCTCAAAATACGAAACTATGATTTTTTGTTTTTTCAGTGTAATAATGTCATAACATCATTGCTTTATATTTAAAAGACTTCGTTTTAACGATCATTTTTACAGTAGTTTCTTCCCCTCATGTTGGACGGAACCTTAAAAGGATTCAAACTGAAGCAAATAAATGAAGAAAAAAAATAGAAGAGAACTGGAACGTACAAGCATAGCACATTAGGTATAAACGTCGGTACATGGCACGAACAGTGACAAATGGGCGTCATTCATTTTGAACGTCACCTACAGAATGCTCGTTCGCTTATATCCTGCTGACAGACAAATATTAAATGGTAGTTCCGCCTTTTCATCTGTGGGAGCCAATTCTTCCTCCGTAAATTCTTAATTTTAAACCTAGAGCAGAAATACAATGACAAATTTCAACCAAAGACCTTAGATCTTATTCTAGCATAATTTGTGTAAAATTCAAAATTTGAATGCACTACATAAATTATTACGTAATTGTGAATTCTGAATTACTTTTAATTTATTACTTTTAATTTATTTTTGAAACTTTATTCCCATTGTATTGCAGTTTTGAAATACTTAAATAGCTATTGCTGGTGAACAAGGCTGGTGAATCCAAATCATTATCCCAGGTAATTAAAGTCGGAAATAACATTAAGTTTAAATATCAGAAATAATGGTAAAGCAGCTAATTACAAGACATCTGTAATATTTTCATTAACAGAGCCAATTTATGCTAGCTAATAAATTATTTTGTTTTATATGGAGTTAACATTGTATTAATTGCAATAACTTAAATAGAACCCTTTTGATTTGTTATTTACTCATTCGACAGGGTTATCTCTTGTCCAGATTTTTGACTAAAATTACCATAAAAAATCTCGTCATCAATCTGTAGCCTTAAAGCTTATAAAGATATTTTACTCCGGCCCCTGATGTGTGATCTGGAAGGAATGACGAAATTGATATGAATGTGTTCTAGCATCTCATTGTGTACTCTTAGAGGATCAAGGTATCCTTGAATAGACTTCTCGAAATGAATGAATATTTTCAAAGCGGACACTTTTAACATGACAGTTAAATTTAATTCATAAAAAGGGTTTATCTTTCGTTGATTTACTTGACCTAGGTATCATTTTCGAGATTAAAGACATGTTATTACTAAATAATAAAAGTTATGGAACCCCTTAAGAAACTTTCGTGTTTTTGATTCTTGTTCATTTGTTCGAAAGATGCAAATAAACTTTAAGTGTGGAAACATGTGAACAAACTTTTATTTTATTGATTCTCTAAGAGCAGGGATTCCGCCAGGATTTTCAGTTTCGGGGGGCGTAAGTGGAATTTTGCTCTGTTTCTATCAATTTTTGATCGTTGTAAATTTTTAAGTTCTGGTGCTCTTGAGGATTTGGAGGCTGACATCTCCCACAGGAAGGGGTCTGGTAGAATCACTGTCTAAGAGTATTTTACAAAATCCTAATCCTATGGATATTGGATGCAATTTTTCTAAGGGAATATACGTCAGCAACAGGACTGGTTATTAAATCATTTTCTTTAATTTATTATTATTATTATTATAATTATCCTGTAATAATTCATCCCTTGCAATCTTTTGGGTAAGAACCAATAATAATGTGCAAACAAACAAACATAACGTTGAAATTAACGCAGAAATATTGTCAGCCGCCGTAACCGGGACCCGAAGCAGGATTTCCCAGTTGCCGACTAAGCATGCTATCCATTACACAACTACAGCTGGTAGTGTAATAATAGATAGTATTCCAGAGCCGGTAACTGGGAAATCCTGGTTCGGGTCCCGGTTACGGCGGTTGACAATTTTACTGTGTTAATTTCAACATTTACCATACAGAAGGTTATTTTTGAAAAAGGTAAAAACAAAACAAAACATTCAAGATATTTTACTCTTATTTAGTTTCCCGGGGTATACACTGATAACATTAATACAGTATTACAGTATATATATTTTGCATACGCGACGGACTCAAAAACTTCACCTAAATTGCTCTGTCATTCAAGGTTTTAAAGTAACGATCAGAGGTTGCTTCTGTATAACCATTGACTTTGCTATAATTAATAGAGCTCGTTAAGTCAAGAAAAATCGATTCAGCTCAAAAGTGTGGCCTTCAAGAGAGTAATTAATTACGGGAAAGTGAAAGGAAAGCTAACGAACCATCGCTAGTGGTAAAATACATTACCTCCTAACACTACTCATCATACTTGTTTTTTTTTATTATTATTATTATTAAACAGAACATAATATATTAAACAATCGAATTACATCATTGAAGAAGAAAAAGAAACGGAATTGAAAGCTATACAACCTATTGTTATAAATATATTTTGCTTGCTTATATTAGTGACGTTATTAAGTTTCTTCGTGCGTTTACTTACAACATTTCTAGGTGGCACTAATTCTCCGTGTAGGTGACTTCAGTTCTTCTTGCCTTATCTGCATAAAACTGCCACAATTTTCTTACTCAGGTTTTACCGGCAGAAGTCCGGATTTACAGGTGTGAAACAATAAAGTGAAATTTGCTTTCGTCATCAAATAGTTTGGAGATGAATAACATATCTTGCTATTTTATATCCAAGGTTTATAAAATAAAATATATCATTTAGCGAATTAACATTGTAGTCATTCGTATTCACCATAGTCAGGGGGAGCCCTTATGAGTGTTACTCGGAGAACAATGCCCATTGGTTGAGGCGCGAGTTACGTCATCGTTTGGACTCTAGGGAACAGTCTTCTTTCCCTGTAACTATTCTGTCTCAATAAAATCTTACAATTTATTATGTGGAATCTAATTATTTTCTCTATTAACGGTATTAATAAAGAACTATTCCTTTAGAAGGATACTAAAATGAAATTTATGCAATTTACGAATACAAATACAAACAAAAGCTTAAATTTAAACAAATAATTATGAAAACATTTACAATTAATGATACGCACCGCATGCCTGACATCTCTTGACCAAAACTTAAAGAAATTGTGTTTTTACTATTTAAACCCAATCTTTGCATAAGATAACAGTAACTAAAATGATGTTAACGTGTCACTGAACAACATTTGGGTATTTTGAATCAATGCATTAGGGTAGGGTTTGGGCTCTTGGGTATTTTATATAAGGAAAAGAAAATTTTAAAAAGTAATACTTCTCCATAATTCCGTATCCCAAATGAAAATTTTTGCAACAATCAAGGGGTCAATTTGTGGGGTTCTGGGGTACCAAGGGGTACGCGCTGTTCTAATTTCTGCGTACAGCTCAAATTTTTCAAGCAGAAATCAAAGAGAGTATGGAGAATTATTACTTTTTAAAATTTTCTTCTCCTTATATAAAATACCCAATAGCCCAAACCCTACCTGAATTAGCATTTGAGACATATTGCTGACATTTATCTTCCTTGCTATATTTCACTCGTATTTGTTTTATTTTTTAAAACAGTCATAATTTTATTGAAATTATATTATTATTATTATTTTTATTATTTATTCTTTCCTGTACTTTTATGTAATCCTACCGTGCTATATTAGCTTATCAAGCTGTTAATAGCTTGTAAATAAATAAATACATACATTATTATTATTAACCGAGCACCGTGGAGTCATGGTAATGTGCTGATACCAAAAGCGGATCTATCCAGTATCCAATCGAAGTCCCGAGACAGACCATCCTAAATGCGAATTTTCCTTTTTCTTCATCAGTGTTGCAAAGCAACTACCGGAATGGTACTTTCGTTTTGACCACGGCATCTTGTTTCCTTATTTACTTTTTCATCGTTTTTTTTGTAACCATGTATAATTACTTTTATTATTCGAAAAGATTAAAAATAAAAATTAATAATAAATAAATGTTATTCCTAGAATTTTAATAATAATTTTTATTGTAGTGAAATGAGAATTGCAGAAAGACATATCCCTCGAGTTCTATTTATGCTGAAGCATCATAACTGCATGTATGGGCTATTTTAGTGACTTTCAACTTCTGCCCGTCACGATTATACGAGTGCAATGCTTATTAAAATCCATAAACATACATGCCCAAGTCGGGATTCGAACTCGCGACTTTGGAAGCGCCGGCCTAACTCTTTTGGTTCCTTCGGTCATCGATTTGAAAGCGTATAGGGATAAAAAAAATGTACTCCTGCTTCAGCATAAAATCAAATGTATGCCCATGTATAGTGTACATTCTCGAAACATTGCCAATAATGTAATTAATAACATAGAAGAAAATGGTGGTTTATATACTTTTTTTCTTTCGGAGAGGAAAGAATTATATACATAACTTTTCAATCTTATTTTTTCTCAGCTACAATACATAACACGACCAGAAACTATTGCATGTTTGAACCGAAGTATGTGGGCCTATTGGACAATATCAGACACGTCAACCTAGAGAAGTTTGAAGCCGGAAGAGTTGCCAATCTGGAAGGAAGGAAATGCGGTAACTTACTGAGAAAGTAAGCAACATGCTAAAGAGTTACAACACACACGTTAAACCGCAGAACACAGACGTTAAATCTTCTAAACCACAGAATCTCTCACGCATATTTTAGTTTATCACGCATTTTGCGTGAGCGTTGACATGTCTGCAATATAAAGTTGTTGAAGAAATATATTTATACAATTGATATTAAAGAGTGAAAAGTATGTGACTGGACCGGGGATCGAACCCGGGACCTTTGGGTTACCGCCCCAGTGCGCTACCATCTGCGTCACCCAGTCGACCCCTTTTCCACTCACACACTTTTCACTCATGCTGTCGATGTTCTCTCTCGAAACCATCTAGAGAGTACCACAACTCCTAGTTGTGCTTGGACTTTCCTGTGTTTCATAATGGTGAACATCTCACACGGAAGAATTAATATCCAAAGATGAAATGGAGGCAACTTCCGATTTTTTCTGTACATCAAGCCTCTGTACCTACAACATACTTTTCACTCTTTAATATCAATTGTATCTGTACCTATAGAGGCTTGATGTACAAAAGAAATCGGAAGTTGCCTCCATTTCATCTTTGTATATTTATACAGTTTTAAAATTTATTATTATATATCCAGGGAGTGGATTGTGGAAGCGGCCGTGGCGATAAAGTATCATCCTGACATTTACTTGTAGGTCAGGAAATTTTTTTTTTAAGACGAACGGTTCAAAGATTCCAACCCAGATCTTCCCAATTCTGGAACGAGCAAACTATCACAGCTCCAAGCTCCATTTATTATCACTCAGCTTATACGTATAATAACATTCACATTTAAATATATTATTCCCTTTGTCTTTCGCTTCTAACAGTTGGTCGGTATCAATGCCTGTTAATAAATTCATTTATGGAGTGATACCTGCTCGTAACTTTTTTCTTAAAGGTCAGTTTAATGACATGCTGTATCTATTGCATAGTTTTCTTGAAGGAAGTGTACGTGATCAATTTTAGAGCTATTTGCGTTGAATTTGTCCTTTCTTTTGCATACCAAAATCTACTCCTCGCTTATTTTCATCTTTGCAAAAAGCCTGACATCTAACATCTTTATTGTTAAGTTCTGTATTTTTGCAGTTTGCAATTGCACATTTGTTATTATTATTCATCATTTAAGCACATACGTACATTGTACAATTTATATACACACAATTAAATATATAATACACATATATACATAAAATAAATTTATTTAAGTTCATAGAAAAGCGTCCTGTGATAATCTAGCCTGCGTGTTAAGCCACGCAGACAAACTACACACAGGTGTCCAAACCGTGACGTCATTGAAGTCGAGTTCGCAGTTGAACATCAGCGCGCGTAACGTTAAGGGCCTACCTAATAATACTTTAGCTACCTTGCACCATAGTGGTTCAGGTATGTCTAAGCTGTTTCTATCTTTGTCAGATTGATTTTGATGTGTTTGTTGGAGTAGGGTAATGGTACTAAATATCGAACGGCCTCTAAATATCGAACACTTCGCATATTTTGCAAAAACATAAGAATGCTGAAAGCGTTGCGTATTATCTGAGGTTTCTGAACACACCCTTGTTAATTTCGCTTCATGAAAATCGATAGGTCGACACATTTCGATGTCAGCGTACGCGGGAAAAAATTATAGTCTGTGACTTTGGCGGGAAATTGGAGATATCGTTGTTTTTCTCGTAAGGAGCATTGCAGTAGTTCCGAGCCAGTTTTCCCCTGTGTGATTGTATAATTATAATGTATCCTTTGAATAATAGCCTTTGTTAAAATAAATACATGTTTATTTGTTCGATATGATGCTATTTTTTACATATTTTTATATTTAACGCGAAAAGAAAATAGTGTTCGATATTTGAAACCCAGTTCATAATATCGAAATGCCGTTCGATAAAAGAGGTTCATTTAAGGAAGGGTGTGCTTTTTTTATCGAACACAATGTAATTGAAGGGGGTATTTGTGATTTAAAGTTTAATTTAAATAAGTTAGTGTTTCCCTTTGAATCGAAGACCGCGTTTCTATGATCATGGCTTATAACGCGTCCACTTAGGACCTATGTCATAAAAGAAACTAGTGTAGTAATACCAGAGTAGGCCTATGAGTTGTAAAATCTATTAAGTACTCCATAGGCCTATCTATTTTTCAGAAACCGTGAATGTAGATGACAATTATAATATAGACTAAGTGCACCTCTCCCTAGTGGTGCTTTTTCAATATTATTTGCCTTTCCGTTTCATAGAAATTGGAACTTGTAAAATACGCTTGTAAATTTGTAAGTTTTATGAAATAGGCCAGAGGTTCAAAATCGTATCAGAAATGGGTCCTATTTACATTTTCCTTTCTCTTAATATTTTTAAAAGCCAGTGCCTTATGTCGTGCTGACCGAATTATTCCAGTATGTCGCTGTTTAGAGGTCGTCCTTCTCTGCAGTGAATAAGCTAGTAACAGTTAATTGTAATAAAATTAGGCCTAAGTTTACAGTTTTTGTTGTGTTTCCTTAACCACTGCTCAGAGCTTGACAATGGGCAAAATTAAGCACCCGAACAAGGAAGGGGTCCCTTATATCAAGGCGAAACCTGCCAAGAAATTGAAACGATGCCAGTATTCGTTATCTGCTTTGATCGAAGCTATTCAGAAGGTAAAATCAGGTATGATGTCCCAAAGGCAGGCATCGAAAACATACCAGGTACCTTTAACAACGTTATGTGATAAATTACCTGGGCGTCAAAGGATTGAGTCTTCTCTTGGCCGGAAGCCGTTCCTGAGTCCCCAAGAAGAAGATGGAATTTCTGAATGGGTGATGAATATGGCAAAGAGAGGGTTTCCGTTGAAGAAGGGTAATTTTCTTGATACAGTTCAACAAATTGTGCTGGCTTCAGGAAGAAGTACACCTTTCAAGCACGGAAGGCCTGGAAAATCTTGGTTCAGGAGTTTCATGAGACGACATCCTCAACTCTCTCAGAAGAAGGCTGAAACCATTAGCAAGGGTAGGGCTGCGGTTTCTGAAGAAAGAATACGCGGCTGGTTTTCTGGGCTATCGAGCTACCTTGATTCTCAGGGCATAGGATCAATTATGAAAGATCCAAGCAGAATCTTCAACGCGGACGAGACGAACTTCCTGTTTCACAAGGTTTCAGGAAAGTACCTGGGAATCAGAGGGGAACAGCTTCAAATAACGGCTACGTCTCAGGAGAAAGAAGGAATAACAGTGCTCGGCAACTTCTGTGCCGACGGGCGTTGCGCCCCAACAATGATCGTTACCCCAATATAAGGCTTCAGCAACCAATCAAGGATAGTGTTCCCGAGTCGTGGATCTACGAAAAAACAGAAAGTGGCTGGATGAGGGGGCCAGCTTTTTTGAAATACCTTCAGGAATTCACGTCATGGCTAGAAGCAGAAAAAGTCGCACTTCCCGTTATTCTCTTCCTTGATGGGCATCGCAGTCATCTATCCCTTGAAGTCAGTGAATATTGTCACGATCATGGAATACTGCTGTATTGTCTGTTTCCAAATGCCACTCATCTTCTGCAACCAGCAGATGTTGGTGTATTTTCACCCTTAAAGCGAGCATGGGATAATACTCTTCAGGACGAGAAAATCCGAACTCTTGGTGCATCAGTGACGAAGGTAAATTTTGCACCCCTGTTGAAGAAAGTTTGGGACGACGCCATTAAACCTGATATTTTGAAAAGTGCATTCCGTAAGTGCGGTCTTTATCCTTTAGATCCTAACGCCGTGGACTACAGCAAGTGTGTTGCAGACATTCTAAAAATCTCAGTGGAAAGACTACCGCAGGAGAGTGATCAAAGCACCACTTCATCTCCTCAAGACGCAATCCCTACCTCTCATCAGAAGTTAAAATTCGTGCTTGATGATCTTGAAGACTTCCTGCCACCTCATGTTCTTTATAAGTTCAGTGACACATTAAACTGTGATGGTGAGGAGCAGAACAGTGGTGACCCAGATCTGTACGCTTATTGGAAAAGTGTTAAAACCCGCTACAGTGCAACAGCTGAAATGGTATTGCCTGATCCAAACGACAAGATGACTGACAGTAGCTCGGAAGATGGAAATGATGAGGACATTGACAGTTGTGATTTCTCATGGAATAACGAACGCTTAGAGGTGTACGCACCATCACCCAAGAAGGATCTTCCAGGTGCTGTTGTTTCAAAAAGTGGGGTAAAAATTCAAAAGCCGAAACTCTTGCGTGAGGAAGAAATAGCTTCGGAATTGGCAAGTTCACCTTCCTCAACTAGTAGTGAGGATTCATTCAGAAACTTTCTCAAACTTCCTACAGCACCAGAGAAACCTCATCAGTTTAGGTTACGGAAAACTTATGCAATATCTTCCAAGGAATACAGTGAAGAACTAAAGAATCAAGTGAAGAAAAAGAAAGGAAATTAAAAAGTCTAAAACATGTTCGGCTCTCTCTTGGCAGAGATCATGAAATTAGAAACTGACATTTTATTGGTTAGGATATTTTAATATGCATTTTGTTCTTGTATTTGATCTGCTGGCTTTTATTTTAGAATAGTTAAATGTGCTCAAGATGATACTGAAAGTGTATAAACTTTTAAAGTTAAGTTGTTTTAAAATGAACTGTTCTGTTCGAAAATAAAACCTCAGTGATCGATATTTAGCGCAGCCCGTTCGATATTTGAAGAAACAAAGCTGTGCAATTTAAGAGACTCTAGGACTTCTAAAATGTTCATTTTAACAGTTAGAACGAGTATATTTCAACCACTAGATATTCCGTTAAGATTGTACTAATAAGAGAAAGGTCTGTTTGCTACTGGTAAAAAATAACTAATAAATATTCAAATGACTGACCTTAAGTGTTCGATATTTAGTGCCATGACCCTATTCTAATGTAGATCAAACATACGTTATGAAATAATCTTCCCAAAGTTTTGATTTTCTTGAAATCACTAATCCTAATAATAAAAAAAAATCAAAAGTTCAACACGTATTATTGACTGTATCAGAGCTGAAACTGGGTCAGTTTTGATGATCTGGTGATTCTGTCTGAAACGTGACCACTCAGTCTGGAAACTATAATGAACTGAGATTTTTGTTTACATACTTTTCGTGCTCTGGGTGTAACACCTCCGGTACCAGTCACCTCTGAAAGAAACACTCTTCAAGCGCAAGAAAATCAATCATATTAAAACCTCTGCTTTGTTCTCCAGGCACCTGATCAGGCCGTTCCCAAACATAGACACGGTGACCTGTTTCTGTTCTGGTCTATACTATAAATGTGAGCATCAAACGTTAACTTATAATCGTACCAAACAGGAAGCTTTTTATTACAATTTCCAAGATTGAAAGCGTAGTTCCTTCAAATAAATACGAAATTTGAGTAGTTATCTTACGCATTGTGAAAGTCATAACTGAAAATTTATTTAAGTTTATTTCAAGCAAAATTATTTTTATATAGCTCCATATTTGTAAAAGCCATAACTGAAAATTTAAGTTTATTTCAGGTAAATTATTTTTATATAGCTCCATATTTGTGAAAGTCATAGCTGAAAATTTATTTACGCTTATTACAAGTATATTATTTTTATATAGCTCCATATTTGTGAAAGTCATAACTGAAAATCTAAGTTTATTGGAAGTAAATTATTTTTACATAGCTCCATATTTGTGAAAGTCATAACTGAAAATATATTGAAGTTTATTGCAAGTAAATAATTTTTACATCATTCCGTGGTGTTGTTGGTGTCACCTTCTATAGTTTATATTCCTCCAATGATTAGATAGATAAATAAAATTTGAGAAAATCAATAAAGATAAATTATTGGCTTCTTTATTTATAAATGATCTCCTACATAATAGAAAATGAATAGGTAAAGTTCCAAGCTTCAACCTGATAGTATACCTCATAGCTGTGTATATTCTGTAGACTTGCACCTCTTTAGATATCAAATATGCTTCTGGTTTCAAGATATGGTGCAAAACGTCTTATTAATTGAGAAGAAAACGTAAATTGACATATTTTAATAGGATGTGGTGAATGATTTTATCAAAAGTCTTGCTTTAAATGATAATATGTCTTCTCTTATCCCGTATTTTAGCGACGAAATTTGTTATTGAGATAAGATTCGTTACAAAGAACAGTTTATGCAAAGCAATGCCGAAGTTTAATATGATTAATTACATCTTAATATAAAATGGATAAGCACAGTTCAGCAAGGGTATTAGGCACAAAGACGGCCTGCAGTATCAAACGCTGAAATTTACACAAAATTCGGCTAAAATTAAATACTTCTCCCACCAATAATGAGAAGTTTTGTGTTCAACTAGAAATTAACTTATAAACAACAATGAACCTAGGGTACAACTTCGCGGTACAGTAGTTCTAACATTACCCATGATTCCAGATAGCCATGGTGTTGACCTAGTGTTCAATTTCGAGTATAAATGTAGTTAGTATTGAAGATGAATCATATTGTTGGTGACTCATCAAAAGCACACAAGTATGACAGTGTTGCAAACCCAAAATTCAATAGTTAGTTTTGAGCGTGAATTTGAAACTTGGGTTTAATTTTGTCTATATAGAAAATAGCTTGCAGTGTAGTACAAAACTGTTTTATTGGAGGTAGAGCAAGCACAAAACACGAGTAAAGTTCCATTGTCGGTTCCCAACCTTCAAGCGCTGTAAAATCAGATGTTGAAACTTATAATGTTTGTACAATGCTGCTTACACCATAGCAATGTTGAAAGAGCATTTCTTTAGTTACAAGCGTACCATATAGATCAGAAACAATCAGAAAATCAGTTGTGACAATCTGGAGATTTCCCTTGATAGAATATGAGAGATTATGTTATTGATGTAATGTAAGTTTGACTCATAAAATAATTCGGTAAAGACTGGCAAAGTAAAACGAAATATATGGATACAACTGACATATTTAATTAAACTGGGTGCCTCTACAGCCCCTTAAGGGTCCTGATTTGTTAGACGGCTGTATTACGTTCAAATAGAGGATTGTGGGTGAGCGTAATGACTTTTAGTAGCCGTGTGTCTGCCTTTTATGACCACAGTCTGCTACTTCTCTTATTCACGTAGCTCCCCAATTGTCCTCACAATGCTGGATCAACACCCACCGAGAATTGAACCCGGGAGCGCTCGCAATGAAGTCGAGCTCGCTACCGACTACGCCACTCAGGAGGCTCATACCAGTGACATTGACGACTAAACAGAGATGGAAGTAATCTTTTATCCGAAATATATGTGACAAAAGCTGTCATATTTTGTACATAGACACAGTAAGGTCGAAGGTTTCTTTGTCCAAAAAAATAAGACAATTTTGAGTCCCATATATATATCAGTTATGTATACAAGATTACCTCAAACAATTTTTGTCAATGTCGCTTGTATCCCTTGGCTTCTAGACTCTTCACATTTGACCTTTCAATGTATTTTAGTGCATTTCTGCCTGCATATTTAAGCTATTTTCATGCCTACAAATCCAGCCTCTACTCATGTCTTTACGTAAGTTGAATATTTGATGAGTCATTTACTGCCCTAGCTGCTGGAATAAAATCTTTCCTCTAATTTCCAATTCAATTCGATTGAAATAATCGTTCATTCAAGAGCATTTAGAATGTCAACAAGCAAAACTCATTTGTATCCAAATCAATATATAAAAGATAGTGTATATATTAGTACATTTGGCGAATATCCAAAACCATGTTTTATTACAGGAGACAAACATGATTCCCTTTAAATTCCTTGAATTCGTTAATGAAATGCGGACACGTGGTAACAGAGACAGATATATAGTCAAGAGATAGAACTTGTTTCTGCCATCAAACATTTGAAAATCTATTTTTCAGGAATAAGTTTTGAAGTGGTTTAATTAATGTGCACAATGAGAACTTGTCATCGCAAACGTCAAGTGGGGAACTGTCATCATAGTTTACAAATTATTAGAGAGAATCGTCCAGTTGTAAGCGCTCACGAGCTTAATATTCAACGAAAAACGGGTGGAGCTATAGCTAGTGCTCTAATTTTATAAATTAAAAAAGAAAGGAAAAGAGTGCGCTGAGAGATGAACAAGAAAAAGAGAGAAAACAAAAGTTCCAAGAGATTTATTGCGCAATTTTCGCCTCATCTGTTGGAGAGAATTAAATTTCAATTGAGCTCTTGGAAACGTGCCTACAGAGACGGGAAGTTCATCGGTAACAACTTCCAACGCCAGATGTAACGGTGCTCTACCATATCGTGTTTTAATCGTTTCGAGTCGCAAGGGTAACATTCCATAACAATTGTCATTTTACGACTGTTTTTGCCCTGCCATTCGGTATTACCTGACTGCTCTAACAAAACGTGCTTTATTGTCGTTGCTCGCTACATAGCTTCAACCCCTGCAAATAAACTGCAAACTCTCTCTCTCTCTCTCTCTCTCTCTGTCTCTCCCTCCCTCTCTCTCGCAACATAACTGAAAAATAATATTTCTAGTTCGGCTTGTGTACAAATTGCCTAAGCTAAATGTGAATTCTACAGTGCAATTCTGTTGGCAGAGAATTTGCAATGTTTTCTCCAATTGCACCAGCCCAATCTATGATGGTTGTTGGAATAGAGAGAGGAATATGAAACCTTATATCCTAGAGGCGTGGTAACGAATGGTATTTCAATGAAACGTTACTATAAGACGGAATGTGCTCTTCAGTTGTTATTTTATTTTTATGGTCTTATAGGCAGTTCTGTTTTATATCCATAGAATGTCTGACGGATAATGTCTCTCTGTGAGAATATTTCAGTCGAAGGGGATGGAAAGAGGTCATTTTTAAGGCTTTAGAGTAGGTACCATCGGACATTTTGACTAGCAAAATAGGGAAAAATCTGGAAAATCCTCAGTCAAGATAGCCAGCAGCAAGATTCGTGCCGTCCTTGTACCGTTGCAAAATCCACAACAATAATCACTAGATTACGGCGCTTGGTTCAAAGTAGATTCAAATACTCTTATTTATGTAATTAAAGTTGTAGCAAGATTTCTCTTAACCCTGGGAATCCGAAAGCCGTGAATCCGTAATTTCGGATAATCTGAACACCTCCGAACAGAAAATGATCGTAATATTAATTTTGTTGAACAAGGAAAGACAATTCAAATTTAAAGTAAAGTACTAAACAATTGTAGCGATAATTTCACCGGATTGGCTATCTTTTAGCCCCACTACTTGACTTACACTCAAGGTCACTAATCTTGCGTCTCCGTCTCGTCCCTGCCCTCATCGTATCTATGTCAATAATCAGAGTAACAAACACGTTCTAAAACTTAGAATTGACTTTGTTTACGCAGATTCTTGTTTGTCCCATTAAACAAACCACAATTTGTTCGGAACTCATTTATTTGTTTGTTACTCATTCGTTTGTGACAAGCACATGAAATATTAAGAAAGAAGCAAGATTGTAACCACAACATTATTAATTAATATTCTAAATTCTGTAATAACCAAGTAATAATATTGCATTTTGGAACATTAATATAACATTAAGTTTCAAGGTTTGGTTTGTTTTTAATTACAACGGAACAGGTCAGTAAGGAAGTGTGTGGTGTTGTAGTGATATAGCTAGGTAACTTGTCAGACTTCAAAATACTGGGACCTTAGCTGTATTCCTGCTCTGGATTGATACACTTTTTTCTAGCACTTGCAATTTAATTTGTCTAAACTAGTTTTTGTTCAGAGAAAATAGTTTTCTTTAGGCTCTATTTTAACAAATATTTTGGCAATCACAATCAAACAATTTTTCTGTGTGGTACAGTGATTATTTTGGGAGGGAGACGCGCGGATGTCCTATGCTTGTGCTGGTAGGGAGGCTACAATTCAAGTCATCCGCAATTTTAAATGTTATTAATCTTAAAGAAAATATGACATTTTTTTATTTTGCTTATTCTTCTATGTTGTAGATGTCGCAAGAAATGTTATTGTAGAATAGCGTCTCAGTTCCCATTTGAACTATATCATTCAACCATACTGATTACAGTTGTTATTGCATATTTATGTATGTTGTAGAGTAGTGACATACTAATGTAGTACTAATCAACAATTTGTTCTTTAATATAAAAATAGAGAAGTTCTCGGGGTGTTACGAAATCTTTTCTCTCGGAAAATGGAGACACAGAAGCAAGATGTTAAAGTATCAGCCCTAATGTTTTCTCATTATCGTTTATCACAGAAATGTATTTAGCAAGAACGTAAAAAAAAAAAGGTAAAGCTATTCTCTGTGCGATACTCACGCTCTACATTTTCTTGACCTACGGTACGAAGTGAGATGGGATGGTAAGTCCCACACTCGACCACCTTTACCTTCCCAAGGTGCCCAGGAGTACCAAGGACCCTGGTGTTCAATTTGATGTAATTTAGTTTTTTAAACTCACATTTATGGATGAGACAAGAAATATCAATAAAAGTCAATATGTCTTGGGGAACAATTAGTAAATGAAAGGGAGTTTTCTCTTTATCTCCTGAGAAGAAAGTCGTGTCTTCCAAGAACGCTATGATATAATTATAGTGTGATGCCAATTGAAATGAGTATTACACAGCACATTGCTTTAAAGAAATACTACATTTTAGATTATGATGGCAGTCGGCTACATTAGGTAAATTCCTTTTCTGAATTTACTTGATAGGCCTTTAATCATCTTTAACTCACGCCGGATTATGAAAAGATTTGTAGAATGAAGAAAATGAGAGGAAACGGGAGAACCCGGAGAAAACCCACGCACTGGGTGTTTGTCCATCACATAACTCACAAGGATCGAGCCGATAACCCCAAGCACAAGAGGTGAGCGCTCTATCTCTGAGCCATCACGGCCCACTTAGATTAGATTAAGTTCGTTGTTGTATAACCTTAGGTGACCCCAGCTTTTACTAATAATGTGAAAACTATGCATGCGATAATACTTATAGAAGAGTGAAATAATCCAACGAATAATCAAAGACAATAGTTCAGCTGATCAATGCTAAATTGAAGCCACAGATGCATTACAATGTCAACAAAATGATAGTTCGCTTTTACTTTGGAGATAACCATTTAGCCATGCGTAACGATCTATTGAGCTACACAACATCAGGAACGACTCCCTTTCACGTTATGTTCAAACATAAGTCAGGATGAAATATCCTATAAATAAGAATCTATATATTTATTAAAATTATTTTAATAAATTCACACAAGCTCGAAAGAACTTAGAGATTCAGATTTAAAGTTTGTGACCTTAATGCTAATAATATTCAAATAATATAACTTACTTAATTTTCTCGCCTATCAAGAATGACAGGAGAACTGTTTCTATGGATATTTAGTGACGTTTTGGTCCTACGTCAGAAACAGTGTTGCCAATTTTCATTTCTTTAGTTAACTGCCTACAAAACATGTCATATTCTTTGCGAGGTCAGTGAGTAGTGTTCCAATCTTGAGCATTACGTTACTATTACGGAAGAAGGCTTTCAGGACTTGTTCCTCTTTGTTGTTGCTGCACCAGAGCCACTCCTCCTAGCCATGTCATAAATACAGAAGGGAGAGAAAGAGGAAGGAAAATAAGCAATGTCGTAACCTTCTCTCTTATCTTCCCACTTTGTCCCCCACTCCACCATGCCAAGTTGTATACATGTAGGAATCAGAAAAAAAACCTGTCTGACATTTTCAATGATTCTGAGTTGTGAAATCCAAGTTTTGTTTTATCTTGTTTACAATGCAATATTATGCGTTGTTAGGTCATTTATGTAACTTTTCCTGTAGTTTCTAACAAGTTTTTCTGATGCTATCCACTGTAGATTACTTTGTGGTATAAGTTGTTCCTTGTTAGTCATTAATTTCAGCTTGTTCCTCTCATCTTCATATATCGTAGTTGTACTCATTTTTAGAACTTTTACTTAGAAATTTTCGTAAAGTTCATTTTTCAGAAACGTTTAATATGAACTTAGTTTATAGGCTTTTCTAGGAATTAGTTTTAACGAATGAAACATGATTCCTTGATTCCTGATTCTTACCTTAATGCTCCAACTTCAAGAAATTAGTTACATTACTTCCTGTGAATATTTTGTAAACGTTTTCAATTTCAATAACAATTCTATATTTTTTTCGTTATTTTTAAACGTATAGGCAACAGCTTGTACTTTCTTCTAAACGTAGGTAAATCTAGTTGAATTTTAGTTGTATGTAATTTATTTCAAAACAGAAGTTTTCTTCATTCATTAAAAACGGTTTGTTGAGTCATCTCTTGACATATATTGTAACTTTTCTTAAATATTTTCAGTAAATTTGACGTATTAACGTTATAGCTGAATTATTTTTTCATCTTTTTATTTTTACGGGAGGTATTTCCCAAGCTCTGGGAGTAATCTCGTGATCATCTCTCGGAAAGATACACCATCATTTTGTACAATTATTTACTCCCATACTATTACGACTTATTTACTGCTGTAGTCTACAGCAGAGGCGGACTGGGAGTACAAGGGCCCACCCGGAGAATGATGCTTAAGGGCCTTGATGAATACCGAGTTGGCCTGGAGTCTGGACTGCCCTTTTAGGAATGACCCCTTAGCTGGAGACTTGGATGGCTACACCCCCCCCCCACGAAATGTAAAGTTGTGTATGCGTATCTATAGCCAAGTATTATTTCGCTTTCTTTATTTTCTACAGTCTGAAAATTTGCAATGAAGCATGGAAAATATGGCATGAACATCCTTTGGGGCCCGATTTCTTGGGCTTCGGGCCCCGGTCCAGATTTTCGACATCACCGGTGTGCTCAGGGGAAACCAACCCTTTCCAATGCAACCACCCACGTCCAAAAGCTCCATGCTTCATTGGTGAATACAAGGGACCCGACCCCATACTTTCGGGGCCCGATATCTAGGGACATCAGGCCCGGGCTCGATTTGTGACATCACCGCTGTGCTCAGGGGACCACGACCTTTCCAATGCCGCCTCCCACGTCCAAGAACTACATATTTCATTGGTGAATAGAAGGGACCCAAGCTCGAAACTTCGGGGCCCAATTTCTGGGGTTTCGGGCATCACAGCTGTGCTCAGGGGACCATTATTTATCGCCACCGCTCGCGTTCAATAACTACATGTCTAACATGGTTTCCTTACCGTAGGAGAATCAGCTCCATGCTCTTTATATGTTATCGATTGCACATCACTTTATTGAATACATACGTAAATTATGGACGAGATTACATTTTCGAGTTAATAACTTACATGTATTTTTGAGACCGTTTTTTATTGTCTTATTGATTTTTCAACAAACAAGGCTACGGGTTGGGCAGGGGCCCCTTTTCCCTAGTGCCCTCCCCCCCTTCGCTAGCACTGCGGACCCGTTAGTTACGCCACTGGTTACTATGAATGAGAACGGAGTTTTGAATTAGTTATAACTATTCGAGCAATATCTTAAGTTATTTTGCAGAGGGTTGGAAATTTCTGGGTATCCGGGCGGCCCAGTTCGTCTCTGGTCTACAGAGTAAACCTCTTCATCAAGACAAATACAGTAATTTTATTAAATTGAATTTGTACACGTACAAGAATTTCTCGGTCTGTTTCGCGAAATTGCAAGTTACGTAGCTCCCTTGTAACTTATCTATATGCGTTGCCGTTCCAAGAGCATCATGGCGGAGTTAACTCGACGCATCAGAGGAACAGGAGCTCTCTGGTTGTAACCGTCTGTGCAGAACACAGTGGTTTAGAGATTGCGATGTTTCGGAAAGTTATCAGATTATTTGTGACCGAAGTGCAAAACGGAATGTGGCTTATGTATAGAAACGAAAATGGCATGCTCAATCTTCGGATACTATAAGAACACCCGAGTTAATACAGAACGTGCTATACATTATTGATGACACCATGACAACCATCGCAATAGATCTGCCGATTTATTAAGGCACAATCAGACGTGTGGTGCAGGAGAACCTACGATACAGGTCATATGCGATGGGGGGGGAAGTCACTTTATGTTTTCGAGAACACATGAAACTGCCTGCTTCGTTCTAAGCCATTACTCAACAACACAAAGAACCAAGGAGAACATGGCATGCTGTGTCTTTTCTCTGATGAGAGAAAGTTCTGCCAGGACCAAATGCTGAACAGAGGAAATAAATACTTGTTATGTATAGTTCCTTCAGATTGATCCCAGGGCTATGCACAACAGGTTTCCAGCAGTGACGATGGTGTTTCGAAGGATAAGTGAGGAGGAATGTGTGAGGAGGACATGTCACTCACTTCTATCTTCGTTTTATTTCTCCGGCCTACATTGAGGTGTCAAAAGAGTTTTTGAACCATGAATAGACGGTATAACTAATAGGTGACCGTATCTGTTTGAAAGAGACTCCGCACCTGAGCAAACGGCTAATGAGTAATGACCCACAACAATGCCTGTCTTAAAATTTCCACCAACATGTGACACCAAACACGTGGCGTCCAAAGTCACTTGATTTAAATCCCATGGACTAGTATGGGTGTGGTGTTCTTGAATGCGAGACTAATAAACATTCCCAAACAAATAACACTTTTCCACAGACCACCATTGTCCAGGTAATGTCCCAAATGCATAGGGACCACTTAATTCGTACATGTCCCCGCTTCATGTCCCGTATTGAATCTGTCATTGCAGCCCAAGCCGAGTTTATTGACTAAATATGTAATTGTACTATTGATGTTTATTCGTACACATTTTCAGAATATACTTGGAACCTTATCAGCTAGAGATGCTTTATTTCGTACAGACATGTTCTGAAATATCTTACGCATCCTGTATTTATAAGAGATTTAACAACATTAATCATAGAAGAAAAACAAGCTTAGTGGAGTGGGAGAACCATTTAGCCAACTAATATTTATCCAGATAACAATATATAAAAATACACAGATATAGACATATATATATATATATATATATATATACATGCAATATAGTTTCCCTTTCTTAAATCCAGTCCTGCTTTAAAGAAACGGCTGGCAACTGCAGCAAACTCACGGATTTCTTTATTAGTTAAAGTGGTATACAGTATGCCTAATTGAAATCAAATTTATACTTTACGCAGATGAAATAAGTCTTCTTTCTTGTATTACTATATTGTTGTAAAAGTGCGTAAAAATTCAAAATAAATGAAATAAAATGTGTATAAATTGTTGACATTACAAAGACGAAATTTCTATGGAAACAAAATTAATAAAATACGAGGTATATAGTCGGGGAATGGGTACACCTGGTAACTTTACTGGAAAGAGTATTTCTTGGAAAACACTTGTAACAAATTAGCTAAGCATAGTTGATAATAAATTTAAACTCTTCGGTTATATATTTGCCTCAGCTGGTACGGTACCTGGTAGTAAACGGAAGGAAACTGATACGCGTGTGGGTGTGGCCCCACAGTTGCTATGCCAAAAGTAGTTCGTGACCTTCCGTGTATACAAATAAATGTATACAGGTGAAAAGCAAAATTTAGCGTCATAGTGTTTTGTATATGAAAAGAACACAATCCTAAAGAAGTGGAAGAATTTGCTGGTGTGTCTCAGGGTACAGTGAAACTTGTTCTTAGGCAAAAGAAGCAAACGCGGTCATCATCACATCTGAGTAAAAAATGTTGGGTGTAGAAAAATGTACTCACAGACAAGGACCGCTGATGAGTGTCAGTTACAGTGTTCCAAGAATCGTTTCGACACGAGGCAACAATTGCTTCAAGCCATGATTACCAGTCCACATGGTTCAATTTCAGGAAGTACATTTTGAACGAAACTCCATTACATGAACATCTGGAGTAGAACATCAAGAAAGAGGCCAATGCTAAGAACCAAACACGGAAGTGTGAATGCAATGAACGAAACTGTATAAGAAGTGCACAATAAAGGACTGGAAACGGGCATTGGTCTGATGAGTCCTGTCTCTCTGTTTACTGTAATGATGTAAGACGTATATTTCACCGACGACCGCATGAAAACTTTAATGAGGGTGAGTACTGCGTGAAAGGTGTGGTCCTGGCTGGAGGTGAGTCTGTGATGTTCTGCCGTCGAAATGGCCTCTTTGGTGGGAGTCATTGTGCACTTAAATCATTCGCTTTAATTCGGCTTGTTGACGAATAAGTGTTACGTTTTATCCAGCACTTCCAACTCTTGACTCACTTACCCATTTTTGCAAGACCGTAATTGTCGAGTGAATCCCTTCAAACACGTATGTGACAGATTTGACGAGCATGCAGGAGATCTCTTACATCTTACCTGGCTAGTATTTAGATTTGAATTTAGTTGAAAATCTGTAGAACTATTTGTAACAAGGACTCAAGCAGAGACAAAGACGCCCGAGGAACCTTGGCGAACTTCGCGAACAGCTTCAAACGGAGTGGATTCAAATTGATGTTAATTACATCCACACACTTGTTGAATCCATGCATCATGGTAGTGCTGCTGTAATTCGCCCCAAGGGAGGACTCATTAACTATTAAATACGATTTTCATATGTACCAATTCATTGTATGATCTGATTAAATTTATTGAATACACTAACATTTCAACAAAGCTAAGAAACTATTTATATGAAGGCTAAAACCTGTCAAAATATCCCATAAACGCTGCTACCTTTACAGTGATATAACATTTTTCCAAAATCAATTTATCCATTATTTTACCTTTTGTTATTGTTATAATTATTAACGATAAATGGGTTGTGTTTGCGGGTATTTTGTTTTGTAAAAGTTTGGTAAACATTATTTTGTGTGATCCATTTTGGTAAGTTTGAATTCGACCCATCACGTTTATTTGAGAACAATACTTGTTGAAATCCACATATAACCATATCCCAGGCGAGACTCAGACCCGAAATCTTGAAGGCGTTGACCTAACGTCCTCAGATCACATGACTACCTTGCTTGGCTGTTTTGTTTCGTGTACAAAGAGAATACATTTATATAAAAATGCAATGAAAACAGCAAATTAGGTATACTCTAAACAAAAAATAAGATTGACGGAGTGGATATTTGGGGTTTTAGTGCACCAAGGTGTGCTCGCTATACTTATTTTCATATTTGCGTAAACACCTTAAGCAAAATTTTAAAAGGGTTTGGGTACAGGGATTACCGACAGGTTAGCACGCTTCCTTTCCTTGTGGCTGGTCACAGGTTCAAGTCCGTGGGAAGTAAATTAAACACATTTCATTATCCCGTTACTAATTTCCTTTCTTAGAAGGTCACCCACCAATTCAGTTAGAAAGTGAATAAGAAATCAAGATATATTTCAGTAATAAGCACAGCGAAAACTCGACATGTTAAGTGGTTATCTAGATATCACCTAATAGTGCACCTGCGCAATTAATAAGCTTATGGGTTTTGCTACAGGACGGTATGAAACACAAAAATTATAAACTAATCCCAATGTAATACGTTAAAGTTTTGTCTGTGGCTGTACAAATGAATTGGCATTTAAGTTCTGATGTAGTTTGGGCCATCTAGATTCTAGAATATCAGCTTTAGAATTTTATAAGACGTATCTACATACAAAATAAAAGGTATGATCCAACCTCACATAAGAGGGAATTGCAAGTCACTAACTCAAACCTTCTCTTCAAAGATCGTATCATCTTGACTGATCTTCTCTTGACAAGGTGTAATCACATAAAGATCTCGGAGTGATTAAGGACTTAAAGTTTACTTTTGAATATGTTAATATGTCTACTAAAAGACCATGAAACTTTTGGGTTTACTTAATAGATTCATTGATATAAAAGATTGTACAGCACTCAGCTTATTTAAGAAACCCTATGTTATCTCCCAATCTTGAATATTGGTTATTCTGTTCGTGCTGTGGCGTCTTCTTTCGTTGCTTTGTAAGTTTAACAGAATTTTAAATTCTTCCCTGGATATCGTTAATATTTGCGTCCTATTCACACAAAATTACAGCACGTACCAGCATCTTGAATTCCTTTAAATTAAACATTCTTTAGTCAGTATTTACCTGAACGACTTTCAAAACACCTGCATCAAATAGTTCGTGAAGCACCAATATTATGTGAAACTGTACAACTTTCTGTCAATCTCAAGTGATATAAACATCCTTGTGTACAACTACTACCGCTGTACAAAAATTAATCATCAGTCTAGAAACCTAAGGTGGTGGGGTAGAGTTTTATTTTTTCAAATGTGAAAAGTGAATATATAAGTGATAAATAAATTATGAATTAATAAAATTTGCTCTTAAACGCCAGTTAAAGAATGAAGCCTTTTATATCTTAGGAGTCGACGTTTGATCCTTTGTTGCATTATTTTCTCGCATTCCGTCACTATTTGAACACTTAATGTACCTTTTACAAACAAGTTGCTTTGCATCAGTAAGGAGTTTCGTTAACCTAAGATGTTAGATGAATGTTAGATTAATTTAATAATTAAACCAATATTTTCTTAGAGATGCAGTACTGCTTTAATAAATCGAGCTAAGAAATACAGTGTAAATCTCGCCAGAATGACAAATTCCTAAATTCGTGGAATAATTTTATTTAACAGGTAAATTGCTGACACGAAAAACAAGAGAAACTCGTTGTGTTGTTCACGTACTGAAATCCATCTCCTTTTTCTATATACAGTGTTTCCAACTTTGAGAACCAAAATTGAATTCCTACAATAGTAATTAAAATTAGTATTTGAAGTCGGGAACGACGAATTTAAAATAAAATATAGTTTCTGAGAGTTGATATGTATCAATACGGTGGATGTTAGAAGGAAAAATATATGATGTCATCATGCTGCCAGTGTTACCAACCTAGTGTGCATATTTTCCACGTTTAACTTGCCATAATATTTAGAATTTGCAACACAGCATTCTGAACACTAGTGTATTCAAAATATCCAAGAAGTTGACGTAGGATGTTTTTTAAAAAAATATATAACGTTTGCAATACTGACAACCCTATGACCACACGGGTAAACTGCGAGGGAAACGTTTCTTTTTCCGTGTAACAGAAAATAATTATTAACTTTCTCTGCAAATAAGGTGTCAGTGGCAATGAATGTTACCAGAGAGTTCGAACACAGTATGGTGAGTCGTTTCTGTCCAGTTGATATGTACTTAAATGGTGTAATGGGTTCAAGGAGGGATGACGAATCGTCGAAAAGCGAATCACTGACACCATGAACGCGTGAATAAATGGTCTCAACGTACACAACAGAAAGTTAAGTGTAAATGATCCAAGCTCTGTAGTGAATATTGGCGCTGGTAGAGTGCAAACCACCACCCATGATAACCTATGCTTCAACAAAATGTATGCCATATAGGGAGGGGGATAAACATACTTATATCTGATAAACAGAGAGACACAACGTTAGAAATTTCGAACACAAGGAAACAACGTTCTCAAACGAGTGGCAATAGGGAATGAGACATGGATTTATCACCATACACTGGAAAGCATGTTCAAAACTGGTGAGGGTACACAATGATTCGTCCGCACTTAAAATATTTAATACCACACCATCAACAATGAAGGAAATGGTTATGGTATTTTGGGATATTATTCTTGTTGTCCAAAAAAAATCGCCAAACCATCAATGAAAAATACTACACTTACGGTATCTTCTCATTCTCAAGAACTCTCTTAAGTCAACACTATGAAAAAAAGGCAATGATTCCTTACCTGTAATGTGTGTCTACTGCAACACAACATTAGGCCACGTACAGATAAGGAGACTATGGAAACATTGAAGAAATTTGGAATGGACGTTGTAATACACCCTCCATACAGGCCTGATGTTTCTCCATGTAGCTGCTACCAGCTAAAATTGAAGACAGAAGTTAGATCATATGAAGATATGAATAACATCGTCCTGAGATGATTTAAACAGCAGTGTAAAGAAACAGGGATCAAATAACGTCCAAAATACCTGAAAAACTTATTGAACATGACGGAGATGCTTCGAAACATAATCAGTGATTCCGCACATGATCGGTATTTACCCCTAACAGTCTCGATAACACCCCCAACTTCAAATTTTTGTTGTGAAAAATCGATAGAAACCATACAAAACTCCATTTATACCCTCCCAATTTTGACTTTACACCCTCCCCCAAACTGAAAATCCTGAAGGAAACCCTATAGATAATGTATGTAAAATCAGCTGTATGGGAAATAATTATCTGATTAAAAACAAAATTGCAACTAAATTTGAATTTTTTTTCGTATATTTAGCGTAAAGGAAGTAGAAGAAAATTGTTAATTTATTTGCTTTGTGTGGATTATAAAACACTGAGATATTCTTTAAAAGTATTTATAAATTGTTTTCCCCAAAAACCCTATCCACATAGCGCAGATGGTATTTCGAAAGAAGCTGCATTTCCTTCGTTGTAAACACATTTAGCTTTAGAGGTTTCACGTGGAGTATAATGTTGGAATATGTGAAGGAAGACAAAAGATAGCGCTGCAAACACATAAAGGAAGACAAAGCAAACAAAAGGAGAAGATGGAAAGGAAGAACAAAAAAAATCTTTCTTCCAAAAAATGTGCTTTAAAACGGACTACCAGGATGTCCGTACATTCAGGAAGAGAGAGAAGAAAATGCTTGGAATTCTGATCAATAAACAAACACCCCTTTGCACCATAGAAGATTACATACTCCACGTAACATGGAGAAAGGGCTTTTAGTAAGCTCTCTCAAGAAACCTAGAATCTGTATATGGAGAGAAGAGAGTTTGTATTTAGGGATCGTATGTCAAGGTTTTTCTAAAAGGAATGAATATAAAGTGTGTGGAGTTGCAGCAGAGAAAACATTTATTTCAGATGCTTTATTAAAAGCAGAGAAAAGACAGATGAATGTTTATTACTATTAAGTGGACGTAGCCTTGAAAACACGGACAGCAAAGCGAGAAATTTCAGTCTGGCATTTTTTTGGAATCCTAGATTTTCTTGCAGTGACAACCCCCCCCCCCCCACACACACACTCCGACAAAACCATGAGAAGATGAAAGTCTAATTTATTTAAGACTTCAAAGAGGAACATGAGAGGAACGGTTTTCTTAAATTGCAAAATATTGTGTGCTTTGCAGTAATTACTGGATTTTTTCGGATAAAGTACCATATTCATAGTACGCGTGTCAAAAGTTATTGTAGAATACGTAATTCGAAGATCGCAAAGGAATTATCCAAATTAAACTGCTAATCCTAACTTATCTACACATATAGAAACAAAAGTAAGAGCTTGTTTTTTGCTATAGTGCAGTCATACTAAAACCAATCGCAGTGCTTTATTCATAATTTTACTAACGATAGAAAATATAACAGGTTCTTAGAGAATATGTCTATCTTATCGCAACTACAAAGTGATCTACACGTTAGCAATTATAGTGTCCAATACCAGAACTAGTAATTCAATCACAGTGTTTCGTAAGCATAGACAATTTACTTGTAAATGATTGGAGTGTAATTATATAAAAGATGCAAACGCCTACTGCAATTTTATATCCTTTCAATGTTCTCGTTTTACTATGGTAAGTCAACGATGTTACACTTAAATTTACAATATTTAATGGAGATGAATTATATTAAATAAACTAGCACCATAAAGTCCTGCAGGAAACTAAAATTATATAACTTGAAAACTATTAAGTTTATTAACAAACAATTATGTGTGTACTTCGAGTAATGTTAAAAATTTTATTTCTGCTTGCTCGCCAAACTTTCAGTTGAGCACCATTCACGTCCAAACCTGTTGCAGTCTTTTAGGGAAACCGAGAATTGCGTGCTGGTGGTGCTCCTCTGGGATATTCAGAATCACATCACTTATGTTGTCCTTCAGATCGTCCAGATTAGCTGGTTTCTGTGAATACACCTCGGTCTTTACATGTCCCAACAGCCAGTAATCGTAAAGTGTAAGTCTGATGAACTTGCAGGCCAAGGTTCTTAACGAGCAATTTCACCAGGATCCACACCTTGGCCTGCAATATGAACAGACTTAAACCTTGTGATTACATGTAAAGACCGAGGTGTATTCACAGAAACCAGCTAATCTGGACGACCTGAAGGACAACACAAGTGATGTGATTCTAAATATCCCAGAAGTGCGCGCCTGAATCAGCACCCAATTCTCGGTTTCCCAAAAAGAATGCAACAATGTTTGCACGTGAATGATGCACAACTGGAGGTTTGGCAATAAACTTCAACAAGCAGAAATAAAACTTTGAGCATTGCTGTAAGTATACACAAAATATTTTGTTAATAAACTTAGTAGTTTTCAAGTTATATTGTTTTAGTTTCCTGCAGGATTTTATAAACACCTTTGTTTATAACTATCCCAGAGATAAACAACTAATATTCGTTTTAATTTAATTGTTTTTGTGGCTTTTCTGGCTCAGGCCAGGACGGTTAGATAGACGATAAGTAAGATATCAGGAAGAACTTTATTTCAGGTACCATCCCGACATTTGCGTGATAAAACCGAGCAAACGAATTTCATACATCACTACGTTTCAATAAATGATTATTCTACTTTGAGAGAGAAGAAAAACAGTGGGATCGGGGACAATACTTGGGTGGTATTGGTGGTACCTTTTATCTTCTGAGCTACAAAAAACACACTCCATATCTGTAATGCTCTTTGTTTCTTATATTTAAGAAATTAGCTGCATGTATGAATGACTCGGACTTTATGATATGTTATTGTGCAAAACATGTACAAAAAACGACAGTGATAAGAAGTTCTCAAGGTTTATTAGAAGTACACGTTTGTTACAGAATATTAAGGGACTTATTCTATTTCTTTTGTAGTCCGCGGTAACGTATTTATTTATGACGGCCAAAGATGTAGTTTGGCATGCAAGTGAAAACTGCTAGTTAAGTTCAGTTCAATTTTCAATTCTTCTGTATTTTTTAATAACGCTGAGTTCAGTCCTAAAGTACACTTCCTCATAACTTTCAAACTACTGGAATGAGCATTTCGATTTGAAATTATCAGTATGTAAAGACAAAGGAGCAGGCTATAAGAAGAACCACTTATGTTTTTTCTGGTTAATTAGGTTGCTCTCCGAAACTAGCATCAAGTTTCAGTCTTTATATAACAGTGTAGAACAATCATGCGTAAATCAATATTTCATTTAAAATAAGGTTTGTTCATTAGTAGTACGTATCGCGTAACCATCAAGTAGTACAACAGAAGGCGCAGCTGCTTGTGACTTTTGGGAATCTAATTTAATAATTATATCATATTTTAAAAGAAAACTCTTAATATTATTTAATGATAAGTACGAATCTAATGTGCACTGATATATTCTTTCCTTTTAACTAATATTCTTGTTTGTTAATTATTTAATACTGTAACTCAACAGTCATTATAATATATGTAACCGAACGGAATGACCTTTGGGACATG
This sequence comes from Lepisma saccharinum, assembly GCA_022664845.1. Taxonomy (NCBI): domain Eukaryota; kingdom Metazoa; phylum Arthropoda; class Insecta; order Zygentoma; family Lepismatidae; genus Lepisma; species Lepisma saccharinum. The sequence goes on from JAGDQP010000116.1 coordinate 29,226, forward strand.
CACGAACCAGTTAAATCCGTCTAAACAGTAGTCGTATTGCTTTTCAAAAAATAAAGGAAACAATTATAGTAACCACGTGATTTTTGTTCATAAATAATTTGCTGTCAGTAACGAGGAATTCCCCAAGCTACCGCTCGCCGGGAGTGGAACTTGCAATGTGAAACATTTCTCTATTGGAGCATACCGATATTACATTCACTAATTAGTGAAAGTCCACTGCTAACAACCATCTCTCTCCCAAGGGTTTCGAATTTGTAGTGCAGTGTTTCTACATCCTTTCCAACCTGTGGGCCGCAGGCGACCGTTTCTCTTTGTAGGAACGACGGAACTAGTATCTCATATACCATTCTAACATCAGTGGGAGGACCGCGTTGGTGAGTGATCGTTTCTCTGAAATGAGGGATGCATTCAGGGATAGTCCGAGGGAAATTGCACCCCAGAATAAATATTCAAAATTCAATCACAAAATGTAGAAATTACTTCACCCAATTACCTACTTTCCTTTCCATGCACGTGGAGACGAAATCCGATCTTTCAATATAAATGTTCCTGGAACTATGAGTCATCTAGAGGCCATAGCAGAGGAGTGCACTCCGTGTAACAAAAACAGTAATATTCAACAGAAGTGCAAATTTAACGTAGTGCTGCAATCAATGTAAGGAACCTATGTGAGGATGAACCAGAAGAGTGTACATTCAGAAGTGCACAACGATTTATTGATTCCGTTGAGCAGCAAATTGAAAGATAGGTTTAATGACAAAACTTCTCAATTAATAACATTGTCGGCATACTTTGAATCATTTCAATCATTTTGTGATTTAACTCAAGACAATACAAAAGTTCTTTGTAGGTATTTTGGTCTAAATGGTGATATTGTTTGGGCAGATATACAATCTTTCAAATATGTTGTTCGTAATAATGTAGATGATAGTGGCGTCAGCGTAGCGTCATTTTTCTGGAAGGGAACTTGGGATATTCTAACTTTAAAAAACGTTGTGAATGTGTAATATTCAACATCGTGGCTACACCTGGTGTGGAAAGATTCTTTAGCAAAGTGAACAGATTTATGACGCGGCTGAGAAATAGAATGGGACATGATTCACTGCTGTATGAAGATTGCTATTGAACGTGACGAAGATCCTATTGAAGATTTCGTGAACAAAGTAATTGATGTGCATGCAGCAAAGAAGCCAAAGCGAATACGCTTGATTTAGAAAGAATCAGAAGTGTGAGAAAGAATAACTTTCTTGATAAAATATTTCTATGCATATTTCTCTCAGAAGAATTAAAATATCTGGTGTAGTAAAAAGTAATCCATTATTTTTGCATGACATTGAAGGCTTAACTTACCATAGTTAGAATGATCCGATTTAGGTCACATATGCGCCGTTTCGTTCGATAACGTGTTGCCAGTTGGAATTTAATATCATGATGCCTCTCTCATAGAAATCCTTGTCCCTATTGGCAAAAAATTGAGACAGTCGATGTTCACAAGCCTCTCTTGAAGCGAATTTTGCACCAGCAAACGTGTTAGCCATGGACAGGAACAGATGGTAATCACTCGGTGCCAGGTTCGGACTATAAGGTGGATGCATAAGAACCTCCCAACCAAGCTCCCGGAGCTTCTGGCGAGTCACTATCGATGTGTGTGGCCTGGCGTTGTCACAATGCCTCTCCTATTGGCCAAAGCTGGGCGCTTCTGGGCGATTGCTGCCTTCAGACGGTCCAATTGTTGACAGTATACTTCCGAGTTAAGGGTTTGGCCGTAGGGGAGCAGCTCATAGTAGATAATTCCCTGCCAATCCCACCAAACACACAGCAAAACCTTCCTGGCCGTCAATCCTGGCTTGGGCACCGTTTGCGCCGGCGCACCGC
>JAGDQP010000116.1:31500-82612 GCA_022664845.1 Lepisma saccharinum
CGATCGGACTTATACAACGCGAGCTACACATCACTGAAGCCATCTATTGGCAAAATAATGGATTACTTTTTACTACACCAGATATTTTAGTTATTTTAAATTTTCTTTTACGAAACCTCTACTTTAATAACAAAGAGTAACTACTGTAAATAGTAATTAAAATTTAGTCTAAAAATATATTTTTGCCAGTCTTTTTAATTATTTAATGTTTCAGATAAAATTAAAAGATTGTTCGTTTTTTATATAATCTTAAATTGAATATTTATCAGCAATTAATCTGAATATCATAGGTAAAATGTACATGTGAATGGAATTGTTAAATATGCTGCTTTCTTGCAAAAATACAGAACAACTTTTCTTCCACCAAGAAAGGTTCATATCCCCACCCCCGAACGAAAATGTCTTAAATCAACACTGCCTGCGATAGGAACGGAACCCACTATGTGTTTATTGTCTCACATTATCTTGAGGGATAGCATCTTTGGGTGGCCGTTTCTCATCGTGACGAACGGAACTCAAGGAGTGTGGTCTCTTTACCTTAGTTACATCACTTCACCGTGCTTCTCAGTGTCGGTCGAGCTTGTCCACTGCATTATCGAGGTTAACACCCACACCAGGCTGTTACATTTAATATACTGAGAAAATCATATATTAATACGTCTTCACACACACAGACGCGCAAAACATTTTTTTTTTTTTTTTACAAAAAAACTAGTGTAAGTACCTCTGAGCAATATCTATAACCTACTTGTTCGTGTCCAGGATAGAATCCAATGGCGAACTATTGTTACTGTGACTATGAACTGCGAGTTACATAAACCATAGAAGGTTTCCTTGCCTCACATCCAATACGTCACTGAATTCGTTACTCTCTTCCGACTCTAGTTCATACGGATCCGATTCGGAATCGTATACGAGATCGACTATTTTATCTTCATTTAACGTAAATGTTTGCGTGTCCGTTTCCTTGTATACTACGCCTATGCCTGTTTAAGGAATGTCCATTTTCTATTCGCAAAATACTCCAAAATAATGAACAAAATATCCCGCTTCGAAAGCGATAAAGTTATTGTTCTGAAGCATCAGCCGTGACTTCCACAATTATGATTTGAGAGATAAAAACACATAGTTTTTATTAGATCGACGTGGTGCTTAATTTTGGCGAGAGAATTCCAACATCATTATCATGTATTTATAATGTATGAGACATACAGATGATTATCAGAATAATGGAAACACCTGAACGAAAGTTCAACTTACCAGATTAATATGGTGTCGGGCCACCTTTCGCCTTCAGAACAGCCTTGATGCGACGTGGGATGGAGGCATAGAGGTCGTGAATGGTAGCAAATGGAATATTACACCATTCCTCGTGCAGGGCATCGGCCAGTTCTGTGAGAGAGGATGGAGGTGGAAATCGTCGCCGGAGTCGTGTTTCCAAGATGGACCACAGATGTTCAATTATGTTGAGATCTGGGGATTGGGCGGGCCAGGGGAGGTGTTGAACTTCATCCCGATGTTCCTCAAACCACGCTGCAACAACTCCACCTGTGTGAATGGGTGCATTATCATCCTGGAATATGGCGTCATTGTCCGGGAACAACATCCGGACCATAGGATGCAAGTGGTCTCCTAAAATTGCGACATAATCGTTGGCAGTGATGCGTCCGCGAAGTGTGACCACAGGACCCAATGAAAACCATGATATTGCGGCCCACAGCATCACCGTGCCGCCGCCATGTTTCACAGTTGGGCGGAGACACTGCAGATCATACACTTCTTTGGGCGTTCTCCACACATAAACACGGCCCGTGGTTTGGAATACGGTGAATGGTGACTCATCCGACCATACCACACATTTCCAGTCGTCAACGGTCCAAGTTGCATGGTCGCGGCACCATTTGCGGCGTGCTAAAGCGTTCTGGTCCCTGATGAGAGGTTTGGCCCGTGCAACACGACCCCGTAAGTTCATGTCATGTAATTCGCGGCGGACTGTGATTGTCGAAACAGGTTGGGGGAGGTGCTGATTGAGTTCCTCCGTCACTTGCGCCACAGTGGCACGACGGTTCCGCGTGACAATGCGCTTTAATACCCGGCGTGCCCTGTCACTGATGCTTTTCTTCCGCCCACTGTTCCGCTTCCCCGATGTGGTTTTCCCGTGTGTTGTGTAGGCCGTCATCACCTTCGACACTGTCCCTGGCGACACACCTAACACACTAGCCACTGCCGTCACACTCACTCCACATAACCGCGCACCAACAATTTGCCCTCTTTGAAACTCTGAGAGGTCTCCCATTTTACACTACCTCCGTCTGCTGCAGCCACTGCACACTCCTGTTCCACGATGCCTGACGTAGTATGGGGACCGACCTAACACACCACCACCAGCAGTCCGGCGCTGCGGTCGCCACGACACCACTGCCAACCCATACATCTGACGTGTTGCCAACTACAGGTGTTTCCATTATTCTGATAAGCATCTGTATATTTATTTATCGAGATTAGCAACATAAAATTACCTACAAACAATCAGTGTTGTTTTCTTACGAAACTAAAAAGAACCTAGAACACTCTATGCAGGCCACTGTTTCAAGGTTCCGCTCCTTATTTCTTTAAACATTTAACAACTGGTAGGGTATACACGACCGTCGGATTAAACGGTATTGAAGTAGCAGTCACGATTTTTGTCGGACTTTAAGTATTAAAAAGTTTACATTTCAAAATTTAATATGGTCTAAGCTGAAAACATTTTTTTTAGAAAATAATTACATTGGTCGACAACATAAAGACACAAAAACTTTAAAAAAATAAGTACAAAATATATTGTTCTTTGGAGCGCTGAGTTTGGAGATACAACTTCTGGAATATTTTATTGAGTTATCAACTATTATTTAATAAGCGCCAACATCACCACTATTTATTACAGGCAATAATAATTCAATAATTTATTGTACTCATAACCGGTGCGGATATTTATAACTACAAGGTGAGTCAACGTCACAGTACCTTGTTGTTCACAAACCATCAGGGAATTGAAGAATGGTATTACACAAAAGTCGATCGGCTGGAAAAACTACATTTTGGAATAGATGAATAATGTGGACGCCATCTTGAAATCCGCCATATTTAATCGAGGTCAATTTCTTTAAAAATTCAAAGTATGTCGTGTGACATATCAAAAAGCACGAGAATGTTCTCAGAAAATCATTCCAGGTATCAGATTTGTCCTACCTCTTACGTTCTAGGAGATAGTTTTACTGACAAAATGCCGCTTGATATATGATGTCCAGTACAGTCTTGTCTCTTACACACCGATAAGGAATTGAAGCATTTTAGTACATAAATATGGAATGATGGGGAGGAGCTACATCTGCCATATTGGATGGAGTTTTTTTTTATAAAATGGCAAGTGCAGCGCTTGACATATCGACACAAGAATGTTCCCTGAAAGCCATTTTATTTGTCAGTTTTGACCTAATTGTTACTGTGTTGCAGCTAAGACGCTCATGGATAAATGAAAACATGTACTGTAAACGTTTAGTGGCGGTAACTCCAACTGGAACAGTCAGGCCAAATCTGATACCTGAAATGACTTTCTGAGAACATTCTTGTGTTGTTTGATATGTCACACTGACCACCTGCTATCTTTTTTAAAAAAATTCTTCATCAAATATGGCGGTCATGTTGACCATCTTCTACCCTTACGCACCGTTTCATATTTCCGTACTACGATGCTTCCTTGCTTTCACGGTCTGTGAGCTACAAGGATGTACTGCAGTTTTAAAGTGTTTATCTTCCTACTAGACAAATGTGACGAAACATCCCGAAAATCCGGGATTGTCCCGTTTTCTGATCTAACCACTTGGCATCCCGAGAAAATATTTTCCGAACCTTAAATTATCTCGATTTTTCAATTATTTAAAATCCTAAGTCACCACTGCTAGTACGTTTTGCACGGAATACTTTCCTTTAATACGGTAAATTTTCAGATTTCTTGAGATCATAAATTTAATCAATTTTTTATCTTCTCAACGACTTCCTTGATTCAGTACGAAAAATGAATTGTTAAGCTCTGACAATTTATTATTTTTATTTTTATCCATTCATCAGTTTATTGGCCACGCAAATTTCTCGTGAATAGTTTTCTGCTGTTTAGAGACTTGAGTGACATCCACATTTAAAAATTGGAACAGTTTGAATGTAGATAAAGATCCGCAAAACTATGTTTTACGAGAATAATTTATTAGCAGCTAGTGTGTGCGGTAAAACAGTTACCCAAAAATAACAGGCGTAAAATATATACCTATAACTGCATAGCCTAGTGGGTAGCACGCTCGACTTCAGTGCGAGCGGTCCCGGGTTCGATTCCAGTGGGGGCTCAAAAATTTCGGTTTTCATCGAGCATCGTTTGGAAATTTGGGGAGGTGCTGTAACTAGAAGGCAGTGGCTCTCCTCTCCCAACCCGTCTGGTCAGCGTGGGAGCAGTAGACCAACTCCTCCCTTCGGGGAGAGGCCTTATCCACTAGTGAAAAAAAAACATTGTTCAGTCACGAACGCCCGGTAGTACTGCAACCCACCATCCTCTATAGTTAAGTGGGTTGTATATATGTCAAGGTGCATCAAAGACTGCAAAACTACTTCTTTTAAAAAAAAGAAAATCAGATTTTGCTTAAACGTAAGTCTAAAAGTTCTGGTTAATAAATTGAAATGCTTGCTAGCATGCGCAACAGTCAATAACTAGGTCACGAAAGAAATAAAAAGTAGCTTAGCATCAGAAACTCATATTGCTACTTAGATCAGAAACTCCTAACCTCGCGATTAATATCCCGAATGTTGAAATTGAAAATACAGAACGCAGAACACTTATTCTGCCGGTAATACTTCACGGATGCGAAAGTTCGAGTAGAATTCTAGTAGATAGACGTAACTTACGTTTATTTGAAAGTAAGTTTTTAAGGAAGGTATGCGGGAAGAAACAGGGTCTGGGCTGGGTTGAAAGAAAAATACTTAAATGCAAAATTTGTCATAAGCAGACCATCGAGTTCTGCATAATACTGGAGTGACTATTTAAATCCAAAACCGGGCTGCACAGCGATAAGAAGTGTATAAAACTGCGTTAGAACTGAAAATTTGGTCCACATTGGATTAGACTGGAAGCGGGCAAACGAGTTTAAATATTTGCTCTGGCATCTATCTTTAACACTACACAGTCACTCCAGTATTATGCAGAGCTCGATGGTCTGACTTAAGTCAGATTTTACACTTGCAACCCAGCCTGATAACCAGAGAATGGAAGAGATTGTATAATGAAGAACTCCACAAACTCACCCGATATTATAAGAATAATGAAATCACGAAGGCTAAAACGGGATGCCGCTCGGATGGTCGAAAAATGAATATTCGATCCCATTGTGGTTGGTGAGTCGGAGGGAAAGATGCCGTTGGGAAGACCTAGACGTTGAGATGATATTAGAAACTGCTATATCGCAATAATTAGCTACCTTTGTCATCTTTGACATTTGTTAACTACTCTTTCCACGATGATTGTCGACGCAGTCTTTGTTAGTTTCGAGTTACGTTATTCTTCTGTTATCATGTCCGCTTTCAAAACAAGTTCTTAGAGACGATGCCCTTCTTCGTGAGTTTTGATAGTGAACCTAGGATCGAAAAGCTAAATCATGTTGATTTGTATCTTGACTTACAGTCGTAAGTCATATCTGAATCTTGTGCCGATACCGACAATATAGTTGTAACCGTTCAATGGTATACAAACTGTACGAGTATACGGTTCCTACAGTTTAAGAAGTTTCCAGTGGTACTTTGTTCTCGGTCGAACTTGTATAATAAATATCCAATTTATAGTTAATATCGGCTTGTTATGTGTTTCTTGTTATATTGGCTACGATGTCCTTTCATTGCACTGTGCTTATCCACATTCGTAACATAGCAGAAACCATGAAAACTGGCTTGATATCACTTAGAATAAAATCCAATAGTAAACGTTTGTTATAGCGGCGATTAATTTGTATTCCGTATGCCATGGAGTTAGTTAGTGAGTTATGTAATTACTTACCAGACGTTGCTGTGCATGCCTGATTGCGCCGATCCAGAGGAAACAATGAAAACCCATTGGCACTGAGGCAAATGAAAACAATCCTTTTTTCATTCAACTATCTTGCGATTTGTTTGAGTACAACTCTTCATTTTGCCTTCTTCATCATAAACATTCATATTACGTAATATTAAATGAATTATTCGTATAACTTTTACCTTAAAATTGACTCTAATAATTTTGGTGAAATTGGACAAATCTCATTGACATGGGTACAATATAACGATTGAATGAGGTTTCGACTTAGGGAAAATTCTTTTAGAGCGTGAAACACACGGTTAGTAGAACACATTGGTGCACATACCCTTACCATCCACCAGCTCAGCTGGTAGACGATAGGTCCTTAGTTCGAATCCATCGACTTGCCTCCGTCGCTGCAGTTTCCAGAGTTTCCTCTCACTCATATTAAGCTAATGTAGGGATGGCATATGGTTCTTATTCATCCTAAAACCAAGAACAGTACCGGGATCGAGATCTGCGTCCAGGTGTCCTAAAAATAACTTCTGAGAAGCACAAATGTCCCGGTTTTCAGTGAAGGAGAAAGAAAGCAAACTAATGTCGCGTTCTTTGTCTTAAAACGAGTATGTTCTCTTTATATGAGTACAGCAGCTTAAAAATAATAAATGAAATCTTTGATACGTAAAATATAGGTTTAATTAAGTTCAAGATTCACATACAGGGTGATTAAAAAAAAACGAAAAATTTTGAAAATTAAATATTTTCATGAAAAAAAAAGTTACTGTGTGGTGTGCTACGTCATCATACGATGTGATGGGACCTTAGTTTTTTGGAGGACGAGAGTGGTCATGCGATTACAGTCACATCGAATCGTTACGTCGCCATGCTTGAAACCTTTGTTGTGCAACAACTACAGAGATTTCCACACATTATTGACACAGCCTGGTTTCAATAAGATGGATCAACGTCCCACATAGCACGAATATCGATGGCTGCTGTACGCCAATTGTTTGGGGAACGTGTAATTTCGAAAAATAGTGACATTCAATGACCTCGCAGATTCCCTCTTTTGTCAGCTTGTGATTTCTCTTTGTGGGGTCATCTTAAAAGCAAAGTGTTCCTTAGTCGACCTGCTACAATGGAAGACTTGACAGCCAACATCCGAGCGCAGTAATTGCCGAAATTCCAGTTGAGATGTTACGTCAAACAATGAACAATATAACGAAGAGACTGCAGGAATGTTTGCGTAAATAAGCTCATCTGCAAAAGGCCATCTTCAAAAAATAAATTATACTGTATATATTCTCAAATTGCATTATTTTTACTATTAAATGCAATAAATATTTTTTTTTAAATCATGAAATTATTTAATTTTCAAAATTTCTCGTTTTTTAAAATCACCCTGTACTTCATATTGAAAAAAGAACCACTATTTCATTAGGCCAGGGACAAAACATTTTGCTGCTCAATGGTTACTATTGTCGGTATTACTCTTTGTTTCCATCTGCCTCTTGCTTCAGTTATTTGAACTATTGATTGAATTTCTTTAAACTTTTCCGTTGACCATAAGAATGACAAAGAAAAAAATCTTCGTAAATTAGTAGCGTCCCGGATTTTGAAATATACCAATCCTATGATGGCATCTTGAATGAAATTAGGACCTGGCGGGCTTACGTCTTATCTCCGACTCTTACTTCACTCTCATCTACTCTTTCCTAAAATTTACCAAAGATGCATAAGGTCATACATACAATAAAATTCAATTAAACATACCAGCTTTTAAGAAAAATTACAACTGAGAGATACTTGTACAGTATGTGTGTTTTTTTTTTTAAGGGAATAAACATTACAGAAATGTCACGACAGGTGACAGCTCTGTTGCATATTATTGTTTTCTATTGATATAATCTGGAATACACGTAATCTATAGTGTTGTAATTACTAATAAATTACACTTATTCATGCTATAAAAGGATAAAAGAAAACATTATTGTAGACTCTTTTTGTTAACTTATTTTCTATGTAAATTTCTACTTCTGAATATAAATTTAAAGGAAAAATAGTTCTATATTTTACTTGTAATTGTGTTTTTACAAAGAACTTTATAACAGTCGACAAATTGTCGCAACAAGATAGCATGTTTAAATATGTACCTTACTAAGTAAATGACACTTGCACATACTAGGATAAAATATTCTTACAAAACGTATTGATGCGGGTAATAATATAAATTTTTTATAGTGAAAATTCTACTTACCTAATTGAAGCTATGTTCACTGTTCAGTCTCGAGTACGTACCTATCTTATAAAGAGTCATGTTTTTCTTTCAAACTATTGAAATGTATTGTGCATGTTTTCTTTCTAAATTATAATGTTGTTTAATATACATCTTTTAATATTTCTTTTTGTGAAATATATAGCATTTGTTTTGTTATTTGGCCAAGAACCTGTGGATGTTATTTCGATCATAATCTTTCAAGTACTCTCAATAACTGAGGAAAAGGAAAGAAAGAAAGAAATCTTATTATTTAAAATTATTGATACACTACAGAGCTCTTTCTTCTCCGTCAGACGAAACGTGATCGTGGTTTCAATCCCATCGACCGACTATTTTAAGTACAGTGTAACCCCCGGCAATCCGATTTCGATAATCCGAACATCTGCGAACGCAAATTGATCGTAAAATTACAGTTTCTAATCAATTATTTTTATTTTTTCCGCTCACCGGATCGGCTAATTTTAGCCCGTGTCCTCCCCCTTCACTCACACTCAAGGTCATTAACCTTGCGTTTCCGTCTCACTCCTGTCAAACAGTAGTGGGTGACACGCCGTCAAGGCTTATTTATCCTATTATAATGAACTAAAAGATGATATGGAACATTTACTGCATATTTTAAAAGATTTTTCGGATAATCCGAATTTTCCAGAATCCGAACATGGCTAAGCCCCAATTAGTTCGAATTCCAGGAGTTCTAATGTATTTTCCTTAGTCACACCAGGCAAATGCCGGAATGGTTCTTTCAACTTTGGCCCTTGCCGACACCTTCCCGCATCCTTTCTCCTCCCCTATCACGGCCTGAACAGCAAATGTCTGAAGGTCATATATAAAATCAAAATTTGTGATACGCCATATTCCACTATATTTACCAGGTGTATAAGCTTAAATCCGCTGTTTTGTAGTCAGCAAAACACATGTTGTGTTCATAGAAAGCACAAAGCAAGTTATTCAAAGTACTTTCCCTCGCTAGCTACACATTTTGCCCACCTCTCGGTAGCACCTCCCACTTAAGTGTCTCCAAGTAGTTTTCGACCACTTTTGACGTATGCGATGGGGCGTTGTCGTGGAGGAATATCAGCTTGTTATGTCTTTGTTGATACTCCGGCCTTTTTTCACCCAGAGCACGGTGCACGTTGATCAGTTGTTGGTGGTTGCGGTGGACATTGATAGTTTGACCCGGTTGCAACAGCTCAAAGTAGACGATACCCTGCTGATCCCACCAAACACACATCATCGTCTTCCGTCCGAAGCGATTTGGTCTCGAGGAAGATGTTGATGGTTGGCCGGGATCAACCCACGATTTCTGGCGTTTCGGATTCGCGAAATATATCCACTTTTCATCGCCCGTCACAATCCGATGCAGTGACGACTTTCTTCTTTGTCTGGCGAGCAACATTTCGCGTGTGTGTTGGCGTCTCTCCAGCTGCCGATCGGTCAATTCTTTGGCACCCATTTTCCGACCTTCTGAACCTTTCCCATGGCACGTAGACGCATAGAAATGGCTGCTTGAGTAACGCCCAATTCCTCGGCAAACATTTGTTGCGATTGGGTATCGTCCTCGCCCAACAGCGCCTGCGATTGATAGTCCTCAAACTTCCTGGGCCGATTTTCACGCTTCTTGTCACTCAGGTCAAAATTGCCGTCTTTGAACCGACGAAACCAATCTCGCCACGTTGTTTCCGATAAAGTACTGTCACCATAGGCCTCCACAAGCATTCGATGCGCTTCGGCAGCCGATTTCTTCAAACGAAAGCAGAAAAACAAAGCTTCCCGCATATGCTCTTTTTCTGGCACAAAACTAGCCATGCTTACCAACAGAACACTGTGTGTTGTTGTCTGCACTTGCTGATTATGTGCACTGATTCGTGTTGCCAGAGGTGTTGCTCATCCACACAATAGGCCTGGCGTGCCCATAGTAGCTTCATACGCTCACGAACGCCATCTATGGGCAAACAGCGGATATAAGCTTATACACCTGGTATTTGGATTATTACTAATCCCATAAGCAGGGGTGTGAATTTATAAGGGCTGAGCCTCTAGTTTTCGTTAATGTGAGCTTCACACCCTTGCATTCAACAAACCACCGATTGGTTTGAGCCGAGAATGAAACGTTCGTAAATAGAGTTTGTCCTCATTTGAAAGAAAGGATGAGAAATGAGACCCTTTCCCTTCATTATATTCATTCTATCTAGTGGACAAAGAGAAAGAAGTGAGGTACAGTACCGTCATTCTTCCTGTGTAACATAGGTAAACCATTCATAATAAGTTGAGTTATATAAGGTAATGAGGAATGATTAAGTAATAAACCAATACAGTGAAAACAAATATTCATTATAATAAGTAGGATATTCCAGTATATGAAAATTGAAGCTTTATAGTATAAAGTTACTGCTGACACATTTTTATTCATGTGTACTTATACGATACATAGAGTGTTCTCAAAGCATAGTCATTATATCAGCAGAGCTGAAACGGATCACCTGGTGAAACGGATAAAGTTCTGGATCCGATCACCTAGTCACTTGGTCAATAGCGCGACGGTGACGTGATTTTGACCCTGTGACACGGAAGCCAGAGCAGAGCTTTCATTCTTTCCTTATTCCTTATACAATGTTGAGTTTGAACAGTGTTTCTTTCAGGGGGTTTATCCCCAGAGCACGAAAAATCGACGCCGAAAAGTCCTTAACAATAGTAATAACATATAGAAATAGTCTCAAATCCCCGTGAAGGAACAAAAGTAACCCTAGAGGTGTGTAAATAACCGCCAACTGAGATAGTTGTGTGGATTGTGGCGTAAGTTAATATTCGATCATCGGCTAGTCGGATCACAAAGTCATTCTAATATTCTAGTTCACACAATCACTGTAGTCTAGTGGCTACGATCGAAGAGTTCCAATCGGCAGATCGGAGCCATAGAGATTCATGTTACATAGTTGGATGTACTGTATTGATTGAGGGGATTCCCTTCAGTTTTACCAGACAAATACCGGTATGGTTCGTTGACTAAAGCTATAGTCGCTATATTCCCCCTCGTTAGTCATAAAAGAGTGCTTACCGGGAGCTGGCACATGACTTTTGAGGTCTTAGTTTATATAGCCGCGTGTCTAAATCATAAAACAAAAAAATCTACTTAATAAAAGTCAATGATTTTCTTTTTATTTATTTCTCTTTCCTTCTTTCTTGTTTCTTACTTTCCTTTTGTTTCTTTCCTTCTTTTTTTCTTCCTTCATTTCTTTTTCTGTCTGCCTTTCTTCTTTAATAACTTTCTTTTTTGTCTGTCTTTATTTATTTTTTGTTTCTCTTTCTTTCATTGTCCTTTTCATTTCCTGTCTGTCTGTCTTTCTTTCTTTGATCCGCTCTTTTTTTAGTTCTTTTCCTGCCTTCCTTTCTGTTTACTTCTCTTTTTCTTTCTTATTCACACGACAAGAACAGCAGCAGAGGGAAAGAAGCAGTTAGTAGAAGAAATTAAACATGACGTATTCGAATACAGCGAGGCTTATGAAAAAAAAACTTTTGTCATTAATGGCAACGCAATGCTTACAGTACAGTGCAAAGTTAGGGGAGCACCGATGACAATGTACTAAATTGCGTATAGCTAAATGGCTTGCTTGAATTCTTTCAATGAAGAAGGTTAAACTCAATGAAAAGGACCTGGAAGGTTTAGAGTTGTTAGGTTTTAAACGGCGAAATTAGCCGAGGATGCTCAATTTGAACTGTAAATCTGTTTATCTCTTCATGGTTTGGTTGAGGCGCTTGTCTGCGTTAATTAATGAGTGATCGACGGACGGACAAAATGTTTTTTTTTTTTAAAGACCAAAAATTAGGAGGAAGTTCGCTAAAAAAAACTTTTGCGATATAAGTGAGCATATCCATGTTCATTACTGATTCAAAGGGAAGGTATTGTGAAAGATGATACGGGGAGCCACAACGTCACAGTCATCTGGTGACTAGCTAATATATTATACAACTGCCCGTCACAGTCATTTGAATCACACAGCTGAAGAGGCAATTACATTGTAACTATTCATCACACGTCAAGGGCAACTGCGATTTTATCGTAAACAAGTACTAAACAAGTCAAGAGGTTTTTTTTTAAACTGGAACACCAACAGAGGCTTCTACGGATCTTTTAATTCCTTTTTTTTTCTTTGCTTAATTTTAAATTGACGTTTATGGTTGTACAGTATCTATGGTCTAAGACCGTCACATTTTCGAGGGATGATGTCTCCCGGGGAACACTCTTTTGGGGCATATAAAAGGAGGTAGAGACCAGCGCGTTTGTCTAAGTACGTTACCGGCATTCCTTTCGTAAACCTGAGGAATGTCCTGGAAATTCTCAAGCAGTATACTGAAAAAAAACTAGCTTGCCTCGCCGTTAATGGTACTCCTATATCAAAATAACAATAGCATATTAATTAAATAATCGTGAATACAATACGAAAACAACAAATGGGGCAAAATTTTACTTTTTGAGGTAGGTGCAGCTTTGTTTCTAACTCTACACAGTATAGATGATGTCTCTGGTAGCCCACTCACTACTCTTTGGTGGTCTTGTTCATGGGCGGATTTAGGAGAGATACCCTGGGGGGACGAGTGAGACTCTGGGGGGAGCAATTACTTTAAAAGCAATCGTTTAGAATAGAACATTTGAGTCATTCTGAAATGACTGGGGGCAATGTCCCCTCATAAATCTACCCATCATCTTGTCCCTTCTTGTATTCTCATAGTGAGCCAGCTATTGTAGAGTGTGTACCTAGTACTTTTTGTACAGGTGAAATTTAATACCTGGGGTACTGAGGACCCCATCTATATGCTTTAGGTGGTTAAACTGTTCTTAGGGTTTATTTGTTTAGACATTATTTGAAATATCATAAACATATCAGGCCTAAAACTAAGTGTAATAAAGAACTATTCGATGTCAAAGAAAATTAAGGACGTAGTAATTTTATCTATTATGTTTATGATAACCAGCGATTCCGCCAGACCCCACTGTGGGGGTGTCATCCCAAATTTTCGACCCCTCCCCCAAATTTATTTTTTCTGTCAAAAATCAATACAAACTGTACAAAACTTCACTTATACCCTCGCAATTTCGATTTCACATCCCCCCTAAACTGAAAAACTCGGTGAAATATCTGATGATAACTTAATTGAGAAGGACACAAGAAAAATAGAAATTATGTTTTGCAACGCCACCAAGGAAAATGTTGATACATTTGTCCAATTGTGTGAAACATACTGACTAGTAAGAAAGCACACGACTTTTGTCATTGCATTTTTTTCTTTTTGTATAAGACTAAAGTGGAATTAATACATAGATCAGTTGCATTGAATATGTAGGGTGTTTCATCTAACTTTTGTATTGTTAAATCTGTGATATTTAATAAGGAAAGTAAAAGCCAAATTTCATTCCTGATATTCCAAAATAAATTAAGAAATATTTTTTAATTATATGAAATTCAAGA
This sequence comes from Lepisma saccharinum, assembly GCA_022664845.1. Taxonomy (NCBI): domain Eukaryota; kingdom Metazoa; phylum Arthropoda; class Insecta; order Zygentoma; family Lepismatidae; genus Lepisma; species Lepisma saccharinum. The sequence goes on from JAGDQP010000116.1 coordinate 45,314, forward strand.
TAAGTTTAAAAATCTATTCCTTCAAACAGTTAAATGATTAAAAATGTACACAGTAAATATACATATTTGCGTTTCTTTTAAAGACTGAAATTTGTTCAACACTAATATTTATTTTATTAAACAATATTTTTAGTGTGTTATACTTTACGGTTTAAATTAAGTAAAATAAAAATGAACAATTTCCGTAAAAACATTTTCCAAATGGGGTATTGCGAACCCCACCTATACTTTCAGATTGCAAAAAGTAGCCTACCAGGTGTATGCATAAGTTTATGCCGTTTTTTTTTTTGTGGTAAAGAAAACACGTAATTTTCAAGAGAAATTAATTTTGTTTTATTCAAAATATTGGTCATCGGCTTCTTCACATTTCACCCTTCTTTCAGGTAATTGATGCATACTATGCCAGAAAAACTGCTTGTCTTTTGCGGTAAACCATTCGTCGAGCCATTTTCCAACGTCTTCGAAATTGCTGAAGTGCTGTTCTGCGAGTGCGTGCCCCATTCATGCGAAGAGGTGATAGTCAGATGGGGCCAGGTCTGGGGAGTACGGCGGGTGCGGAAGGATGTCCCATCCAAGCGATTTCAAGGTGTCTTTCACTCGTTTTGCTGTGTGAGACGGCGCATTGTTGTGCAACACAATCACTTTGCCATGTCTTCGGGCCCATTCCGGTCGTCTTTCGATCAATGCGTGATTTAAATTAATCATTTGTTGGCGATAGCGTTGTGCATTAACGGTTTCGTCGGGCTTCAAGAGTTCATAATACACAATACCGCTCTAGTCCCACCAGACACAAAGCATGGTCTTCTTGCCGAAGCGATTTGGCCTTGGTGTTGAAGGACCGGCTGCGATTTAGACTTGGTGTTGAAAGCCACGATTTTTTCCGCTTCTGGTTTTCAAAATAAATCCATTTTTCGTCACCCGTCACAATTCGATACAAAAAGGATTTTCTTTCGTGACGTTGAAGCAGCATTTCACAAGTGACTTTGCGATTTTCCATTTGACGTTCATTCAAATCGTGTGGGACCCATTTACCCAGTTTATTGATCTTCCCCATTGCTCGTAAACGTCTGCTGATTATTTCTTGTGACACATTTAATGCTTTTGCCAATTCCTGTTGAGTTTGAGTTGGGTCATCCTCCAATAACACCTACAATTGCTCGTTTTCGCACTTTTGTGGTCTATCAGAGCGCGCACTGTCTTTCACATTGAAATCACCACTTTTGAATTGTCGAAACCATGTCTCACATGTTCTAATCGATGGAGCGTGTTCACCATATGTTTCAACCAGCACACGATGACTTTCAACAGCCTTATTCTTTTGATTAAATAAGAAAAGCAATGCGTGCCGCAAATGTTCTTTTTCAGGCACAAACTTCGACATGATCACTGAACGATAAAACAAAGACGGTAGTGATTGGCGGACTCAACTTGTGTGTGTTTGTAGTTTAATATCAGACGAAGAAAATGAGGTATGTGTCAAATGAATACGCTGCGTACTTTTCGCTGGCGCCATCTCTAGGTAAACCGGAAACTACTTATGCATACACCTGGTATACAGTATAGGGTTAACTTTGTGGATTCATAGATTGCTGTGCCAATATAAAGCACGTGCACGATCACTGTTTTCAAATATATTTCCAATTCTGGAAACATATATCTAGTTCAAGACGGAAATATACAATGCCAACACAAGGAAATATACCTTTCATATCAGAAGCAGAATTAAGCACATTCATGATTTTAACGTTGTATTGATGTATTTTGACAATTTGAGTTGAACGACGAATGTGCACATATCTGTTAGAGGATGCCCAGTGTAGGTCTCGTATGCGAATCGTTCATGCTAAATCTGCGTGGTGGTCCCAAGGAATAAGCAGATATGTCACTTTTTGCCGAAAATGAGATACTCTCACAACATTTAGACCGAAGGGTTTTTTCTACCTTGTGGCAAAGTCTGATGAGCCAAAATATAAATACAGTTTGTAAACTATCGGGTGACGTCCCTTTATGATATGTCAATTCTTTTATGTAATTTGAAGTGGCAAAATATGTTATGTACGACATCATATATTTCTAAAACTGTGTGACGTAAAATATAACATATTGCAAAACCTGATATGTCTTTATTTTGTAGAGCTATTTTAAGAAATCAATGTTATCCTACTCCTTTTCAATCTTTGTGAAAGAAGTTGGTTATACAGCAAGATGTTGCCGATAAAGAGTTGGCGTTTAAAAATATGAAACACATTCGGAACTTTTTTCTTTTCTTGTTCAACATAACAATGTCGCTTTCTTTATACTTTTAACATCAGAAAACACTATGTGTTCAATTGTTGTTTGCGTGAGTCTTTTATGCTATAGTATTGTTCCTATAATTTTAAATAAAGCTTAATTTATTTTAACATTGTGTGTTCGGTATAGAGTTTAGCGTTTACTGCAACGGAAAGAAGTTGCATATACCTAAGTCTCTTTCATTTCATGGCATTCGACCTCTTTAAAATGGAAGAGAACGATATAATCGCAGTCTTAGAGGATTCAAGAAGTGAATACCAGTCAGATTAAGATACTATATCTTCCAATGATTTGCTGAAAAGAGAATATGCTCATTAAAAAAAACTTAAACAGTGAAGCTTTTAACGATTTCCACAATTCAGAAAATTTGAATACTAAAGATACATAGAATCATACGAAATATTACATTTGAAATACCCTTCCTCTGCATATTTTGTATTTTCGTTGTTCAAAATATGTTTTCTGTTACGCTACAATACGTGTAGATTTTACTTGTCTGCTATAATATAAATCATTAAAAAAACTAGGTCTCGTCGCACCATGTGGGTCCTTAGAACGGTGTTATTAACTTGTCACAATAAAGCCGCTAATTGGAGCCATCTATAGGTATTGGATGGATCTAACTTCTCAATATTAATGATTTGTTTATGATGATCTTACACCGCTGCTTGATAACAAATATGAATATTTTCTTTAAACTTATGAATATATCAATATCGGATAAACGAGTACGGGAAATATCAAACGTACGGGACAAGAGGGTTTTGTCACTCAATATTTTGAGACCAATTTCCCTTCACTGGAAGTTTGCTAGAGGCTGAGAGAAAGTTGTATTGATTTAGTTACTGTTCCCTTGGCATTTGTATTTTTTTATTCATACTGAGTTTAAATGTATACACGTACTGGAACGACATGCTCTCTGCATTGCATTCTATATCCAGCTCCTAATCCGTACTATTCTTTCCATATATTCTATGGTAGTTCTTGGAGTGACGCTGACAAATAAAACTGTTGGCGGCACTCCAATGTATACAGCTAGTTTCGGATGTAGCGAACTATAAGCCTGATTTTGACGCTTGAACTTGCATTTGAAAGCTCTTTGCTATATTAAGACAGAAAAAAAGTTGGACCTTCCTGGGACCCCCTAAGGCGGTGCGAAAAAAAAATCAAAATTTTACATTTCTGATGATAGTACTGACTCCAGACCATATACGCGGACGAAACTTGCGGAATCCTAATCTACGCTTCAATACCTCTCAAACAATGTATGACACGTCAAAATCGGTGAAGAGGTTCAAAAGTTATGACTTTTTTTTTTAAGCCGAATCACAGAATTTTCACAAATGATAGAAAAGTGTGTAACAAGTTGGGGTAAATCGAAGCTTATTTTTTTTTATAGGAGTTACCGTTCTCAAGATACGGAACCCACTCTAGTCCAAAATCAACCTTTTGTATGAAGACTGTGCACTTCTTTTTCACAAAATGCAAATTTACAAAATAAGTGATATCACTATAAAAACTCTTTCGGGGTAAAGGGAAGAGTGACGCAAGAACTCTACTCACAAAAGAAGTGATATCCATTTTGGGAGTAATTTTCTTTGTGTTGGCGGAAGTGTTTCCTTGGTAATTAAATTAAGAGATTAAGTATCCTTCCTTCCTTCCTCCATAGTGACACAAAGAAAATCACTCGCAAAATGGATATGACTTCTTTTGTGAGTGGAATTCTTGCGTCACTCTTCCCTTTACCCCGAAAGGTTTTTTTATATAGTGATTGAGGTTACAACAAGATATAATTTTCGTCCAAAGCAACCAGATCAACATGCACGGTAGTGCATGTAGCCAAGTTTTGCGTGTCACAAAACGTCAGCACTGCCAGAAACATGCAAAACAGGAAGAAGAGTTTATGACGAAATCGGCGATTTCGAGGCTCCGTAAGAAAAAGACCAAATATGAGCTTTCAAAGTTAAGGAGATATGGCAATAATGTGCAGATGTGCAAAATTTCATATTCGTAGCTTGAAACATATTCGGTTTGGCGAGCCCTGAAATTGTGTATTTTAGGCCAACTGATTTATTCACTCACGCATTCACTCACTGACTCACTGACTCATCATATTGTTTAGGGCATTCGAAATAAGCTAGAAAATTTAAATTTTGCGTAAAGGTGGAGGATGATAAGTAGGTACAGGGAAAATACCGACATTTTGAAACAATCGCAATCTTGAATTGAAAATGGCTAACAATATGAAATTTCCATAGAATACACAGCCTAAACGGCTAGAGCTAGGAAAACAAAATTTAGTATAACGGTACATCATCATTAGGAGGCTACGAAAATGTTAAAAATTATCTTCAAAGACTCCATCTTGGATCTAAAATGGCGGACCTCATAAAACCATTTTCCACACTGTTTGAGCTAAGGATACGAAATTTGACATAAAGGTGTATTATCAAGAGTAGTTTAGGAAAATATTACAACATTTTGAAAACGTCGCCAACTTAGATTCAAAATGGCGCCCTAAAACAATTTTTCACATCGTTCAAACTAGCAAAATGAAATTTGATATGGTGTACCATCACGAATAGGTCACGATAATACAAGAAAACGTTACAAAAGTCGCCATATTTAATCTAAAATGGCCGCCAAAACTCATTTCCAAAACACTGAAGCTAGAGAAACGAAATTTGGTATGAAGGTGTACCATCACGAGTAGGTTACAAAAAATGGGGCAAACCTCCGCTATGGGAGCGCAGCTCTCCAGGGGTATGGGGAAGTTCTGCTGCATGGGGGCGCAGTTTCCCGGAGAGTCTGGTTACGATAAAAGTGGCGCAGTACGCCAAAATTTTCCAAGATAGGGGCGCAGCCCGCCACGGAATTTTGGGGACAGCGTCCCCAGCGAAGCGAGTATTATTTATTATACACGTACAAAAATGTGTGAAATCCGAACAAGAACACCAGAGGTAGAAAAAGTTCAGCCAAATTCTTCAGTCCTAAAAAATGGTGAAATAGAGGATGGATGAGTCAAGTTCCTTGGCGACAGCATGTAAGAGGAACACTTGAAGTTGGCGGGAGGTGGCGAGGTTCATGATCTTCAAGGCATAAGGCTGCGGGCGGCCCTAAAACCCAATACGCCCACCACCACCAACCCTAAGGCTAGAACAATGAACCTTGCTACCTCGCGCCAACTTCCAGTGTTTTTTTCTTACATGTTATCGCCAAGGAACTTGACTCATTCATCCTTCATTTCACCACTTTTTAGGGCTGAAGAACTTGGTTGAACTTTTTGCATCTCTGGTGTTTGGTCGTTACCTAAAAGAAATACCGATATCTGTACATCAATACTTAACAGTACCTGATTTAATTTTATGAGAATCGATGTGTTTTCTGAGAAGACGCTCCATTATATTCATACGCTGACACAGATACACAGTTTTGATTATAATATTAGATAGATGCGTTGCTTGTTACTACGTATAAACAGTGTTTCATCCATAATATTTTATTTGGGGGGGGATCGTGGGAGGATAACGAAAATTATAAATAATACATATTGACTCCAATGTGCTAAAAAATAACAATAATGTTACTTAACACTATCCGTACTTCCTTATTTAACTTCAAAATAACATGAACAATATTTATGGAATGTGTTACTACTTACTACCAGTATATACGTATTTCAATGTGCATATGAATAATACAAGTGTTGAAACTAATTCTATTTGGAGTGCGATTGAAACCCCCCCGGAAGGGGGGGGGGAAAACCCCTCCAAAAGGATGCCTGAAAGAAAAACTGTGTATTCCTCTCAACCATAGCTCAGTTGCTAGAATGTAGGCTTCTTGTTTTAAGAGGTCCCGGGTTCGATAGCAGAGACCGACCGTCCTGATTGAGATTTTTCCAAGAATTTTCCTCAATCACTCGAGGAAAATGCTGGGCTGGTCTTCAATTTAGACCCTGGTCTTCCCGCCACTATCCCGACCTGAGCCATAGATACCTAAATGCTATAAATAAATTTAAATTTAATTCAACATGCAGTCTCCACTGCATTCCTCAGTTTTACCAATCTCAATTTTTGGCTTCATGTTGGATACTCCTGTTATAATATTTTGCTGAATTATCCTTAAGCTGGGGAGTCCTTTTCAAGCAACGTGTATAGGTAATAAGGCTATCCTGTCTTGTACTTTGAAATAGCCTCAATTGGACTCTTTGGGTTTGAGATTTCTTTGTGAAAATAGACTGATTGATTGGATAATTATTGGCATCCTAGATGAGCTTTTAAAAATAGTTTTGGTAAACTATGACCCAGTGGGTCACCACCAACATTGAACATGAAAGTACTCACAGAGAAAGAGACCGTACAAACTATTCGGTTCACCCGGAACTATTTACAAAGAAAAACTTCGTAGAATAAACATTCCAAATAGTCTATCTCTTTGTTTCTTCCAACATACGTTATAACAGGATGTGTTTGCTATTTAGAATTCTAGAGCAGTCGCTGTCAAATCTGTCTTTTTTTTTTTTTTGCAACCTCCACATTTTCCAGGATAGCACTACAGTGATTGATGTTGTAGCCAGGAAAATCCATCCCTATTTTCTTGTGTGCACATAAAAGACGTAGAGAGAATAACTCCACAGAAGCACAACACCCAACAGAAGCTGAAGAGGAACCACGGAGATTTAGCTCTGCCTTTGACAGCGCTCAACAAAGAAAACATTTTCTGTTTGCTAAGTTCGATGCGTAAACAACACATAAGATGCTTGTTTTTACATTCTGACACATTTTTACTACATCTAATATCTCTATTTTAACACTTGTGACAAGTTAATAAATCATTCTGTAGATGTGCATTCGAACACTCAACAACGGTTGCTAGGAAAAAGTTAGAACAAACTGCAATGTATCGCGGGGAGGAAGGGTTGTGCACAGTGGACCAAAATGTGATTCATGCAGGAGAAAATGTAGTTAATTAGTTATGACTATAAAACAATGTATAAACTATTTATACGTAAAATTAACCTATGAGAAGTAAGTAAAATCAATGGGGCCAATGGAGATCAAATGTTACAAAATTACATTTTTAGGTGAAAGAAAATCTTGTGTAATCAGAATTATCCTAAATTTACGAGACACTGTAATACGATAAATATTTTAAAGGTAAAGGTAAAGCTATCCCCCTGTGCGATACGATATAGAGGTAGCGCTCCACATTTTCTTTACCTAAGGTACGAAGTGAGGTGGGGTGGTAAGTCCCACGCTCGACCACCTTTACCTTCCCAAGGTGTCCAGGAGTACCAACTCTGGTACTTAATTTGATAGGAGGCTGAGTAGACCTCAGAGCACCAGGCATGGAAACACTGTGAGAAACGTCTCCAGTGTCCTGCCGGGATTTGGACCTGGGCCGCCTGATTCGTAATCAGACGCGCTACCGCCTGAGCTACGGCGACTCCCATAAATATTTTAAACAAAGAAAAATCTTTTTCACTGAGAACTGTCCACAACTTACATACTTAGCTAAGAAAAAATCTTACCTACTACAAACTAACCTCAGCTTACGAAACACTATAATAAGCTATATGTTTTAGGGAAAAGAGACATTTTATCAAATATGAAGTATTCTCAGCTTGTGAGACCCAAAAATACTTTTAACATTTTAGGCAATGGAAAATCATACATATTGGAAATTCTCAGCTTGTGGAACTCATGTTTTAAGTAAAATAAAATCTTACATCTTGAGTACCGCAGCTTGCAAAACATTAAAATTAGTTACATGTTTTAGGTAAAAAAAAAATCTTACCCATAGAGAACCATCCGTAGTTGACGAGAGTTACAAATTTTAGGATGAGAAGAATATTTCCTATTGATAACTATTCTTATCTCAGAAGACGTTAGCAAAACTTATATATTTTAGGTAAAGGGAAATCTTACCTACCAAGAATTATCCTTAGTTTACGAGACACTATAACATGGTACTTATTTTAGGTGAAGGAAACTCTTACCTATCTAAAACTATCTTCAGATTACGAAACTCAATAATCATTATATTTTTATTCGTAACAGCCATCGTCTTCATTTTTGTCGTAATTCTTATCGTCATCATCATCATCATCACGCAGTATGCTGGTCAGAATCAATGTTTCTTTTACATTAAGTGTGCTCACTACTGCCATCAAAACACCACTTGGAATCACACACATAGTTTCAAGATTGCCTGAATTCTCTTCATAGCGGAGGAAAAATGTAGTCCTCCCTTAATCATTTGTTTCATCCGTCTGTAACGAACGCAAGCTATATCTCAAAGATACTAGATGGAGAGAAAGTGATTTCAGATTTTTATTCAGTGACCTCGATCTATCGAACCGTTTTTATTTTGGTGACTCTAAACCAGGCAGAACCTGTTTGGTTATCCTTTTCCATTTCAAGAATTTACGTGTTTCACTTTACGCACTTCAGTAAGTTTTCATCAGGTTCACCCTAATCTTATATGTATAAATTTACAGATTGTTTCCTGTACAGATAATATGTTTATGATTGTTTCCTGTACAGATAATTTGTTTATGATTATTTCCTGTACAGATAATTTGTTTATGATTATTTCCTGTACAGATAATTTGTTTATGATTGCTTCCTGTATAGATAATTTGTTTATGATAGTTTCCTATACAGATAATTTGTTTATAATTATTTCCTGTACAGATAATTTGTTTATGATTATTTCCTGTACAGATAATGTGTTTATGATTGTTTCCTGTACAGATAATGTGTTTATGATTGTTTCCTGTACAGATAATGTGTTTATGATTGTTTGCTGTACAAATAATTTTGTTTATAATTGTTTCCTGTACAGATAATTTGTTTATGATTGTTTCCTGTATAGATAATTTGTTTATGATTGTTTCCTGTACCCATAATTTGTTCAAATGTGTGATTTAATTTAGATATTACCGTTCGCATACTGGTTAATTTTGTTTGATCTTTTGCTGATAACAATGTAATTTGTCATCAGTCGCCTATTGTTTGTTCGTTAGTTTGCTCTTTCGTTTAGCTTGTTTCTGTAGACTTCAAGGAGTTTCTTGCATATCTCTAACCTTGAGGTTTTGAAGGGTATAGAACCTGCATCTTTGTTTGAACGCTATTTTGCATTTTCTAGACAATAGTATTGCATAGCAAAGAATCTGGCTTTATTCTTCGGCCTTTGCTTTGGTGTGTTTCTAACTCCCATCTCAATCTCATTGATCATCAAGCTATATTTTGTCTTTCAAAAGTTCATATTAGTCGCAGGCTCTATTGGCGACGCGCTGTAAGTCTCGCAGCAATGCAACAAGGAAAAGTAAATTCTCAAATAGAGTATATGTAGAAACGACCCGTGCCTGGTGCATCAGTTCCGATAATTGATACACATTTTCAGACGAAAGGGTGCTTGCTATATTTCACAGCTCGATCAGTATATCCGAAACATGTTGAAGTCTGGTGAGCTTAGGGACTAATGCAATGTAAACAGTTCACTGTTATGTTCCTCCAAGTACTTCGTAGTATCTGAGATTGATCATGCGGTGCCAGGTTAAAATGAAGTGAATCACGAAGAGAATGCTTAGATGCTTTTTTTATCTATAAAAAAAACTTGCCTCTTGTCTGTCTCTCACTTTTTTACTTTCATCTTCAAATGGTGTGTATATAATTGTTTTATTAGTAAAGTTCTTTTCTATTACTAAAAACGGTTTTCTCTTGTTCAATTATTTATTGAACTTGACTTTTGGAAAACATTTTATAAACAATTAAGATTTGAGTATACTTCCAGATTCTCAATTTGGTGCCCTTAAAGCTCCTATAGCGAGCAGCTATCCTCACTAGAGAATTAGAACTCATCAGGAGCAAAAGATACTCAACATATTATGTTTTACGAGTGTCCTTATGCCAAATTTACAGTCAACAGAATCCATGTTTATCTAGTTTGAATATTGGATATTATACTCTCTTTGTCGAATATGGATATTTATTTCAGATATGTCAGATTCCAGGGAAGCATCGAGAACTTGAGGGAAAGGCCTTTCTTCTTGTGAACTCGTGAAATTGTCGTTGTTAGGTGAAAGTGAGATCTCACGGTCCATCGTAAATATCAAAAGCGAATTTGTTTTAAAAGGGTTTATTCTAGTCACTCAGTCACATGTTTCCCATACTTGGTTACGGTTGACTAGTTTTTACTTCCCGTAAAACAAAAGAACCATCAAAGAAAAGAAAAACAAAAAAATAGATTACATCTAGGATGGGCATTGATCAACTAGCGGAAGCTTACCAAAATAAAAGATAAAGAAACGTTTGCAAAACTTATAGCCGATGTGCAGACATTAGAAGTAATTACATATTGAACTGATTGAAAATAACAACACCAAATGTTCGTAATTTGTTTCTATCATGGCCAAGATGGGTAAGAATATAATGTATTGTTCCCAAAGACATCTGCCACTGAGGAAAGAAACTTCTACGAAGCTAAAAAAAAAAATGTCCAGTTATTAAAGAATGAAAGCTGCATAGCGCATGCCCAGATCTGTCTGTAGATTGCCAGATCGTAGACTATCTACTAACATCTCGATGCGCGACGGTATTAGTTAGTCCTGGCAACACATTGGTTGATAACTACTGGTTTACATAGAGAGAAAACAATAGTGAAATTGAGGGTCAAAAGAACTTCATGCAATTGCAGGAAGATATAAGAAGATGCGAAGATATTACGGGGTTATAAATCTGGTTATCTTATAATAATATGTAGCAGAGATGTCTCTTGGCTGGAACTGTATTTTACGAACAATTTTTTTCATTAAATTATGTACGGAAGTTATAAATGTTTCCCAGTAATTTTCCGTTTAAAATCATATTACGGCTGCTTAGTATGTATTATTCTTGCCGGGAAAAGGCATCCGATCTTGTCTAAAGATCTTGAAACGCTGATCACTGATTCACTAACGAGATGATTTATTAACTAAACGACACAAATCTTAAATTACGTTTTAATGATTTTGTGCGGGTTTCGGCTTCAGTCTTTCTTTTGTTTTCTTATTCTTTTCTTCTCTTGAAACTAATTTGGAATTCAGAATAAGAATTTGGAATTGGAAATGAATATTTTCTTATGATTTTCATTTCTATTATGATTAACGAAGCGTATTCTAATAGCTTCGTTTTATTCCGTCTCATTTTCATTATCTGCACACTTCATACTTTTTTTTCAGATGTAAAATCTTTTGAAGAAAAATGTATTCAACTTAAATAACATTTTCTCGTTTAGAGTAGCCATTTATGCTTTTTGCATATTGTGTCTGTTAACCCTATCGACTGTCTTTGCTTTGTTGGAAATTCGGTACAAAAAGTTTTTTTTTTTAATTTTACAGGAGTTTATTTTAACGAGTAATAGAAGACGTTGAAACTTGGTTTATTTTACATATTTGAAATCACTATTTAATTCTCAAGTGGTATTTTAATCTAGCCGCTTGATGTCTCTGCTACACTTTTATAGAAAGTAAGTTTTTGGTATTTTGGTACGACATTTTTTTCTGTAAGATATTCTAAACTATACTGGTCAATTTATGGCTTATGTGGTAATAAACTTAAAAACAAAATATTTGTGAGATTTTTATCCAATTATGGATAATAATTTTCATTCTCATATAAGTTAAAATAGAAATATCACTATTTAAAAGATCTGGTAATCAATTAATACAATGATTTCTTTGGTTAGGTTTCGAATCATTTGATTATGTGATGTTTCAAGTGTAGGGGAAGCTATATAGTGATGCGAACCTTAAGCTCTGAAATTTCTGACTTTTAACGACAGACACCACAATTTGAAGCACAGATCAATGTAATTAAATTCAGTGACATTCAGAACCTTGAACTTTAATATGAAGGACTCATACAGAGTAACTTGTGGAACTGTGTAATTTCTAACGGAAATAATGGATAAGAATCCTAGGTAGAATCATAAGTGTCCATTTTTAAAGTGATGGGCACTTAGCGACATAGTGATGGGCACTCCTGAATTATGACAACAAAAAGTAGTTAAAAGCAAATGAATGCAAATATTTAATATATATATATATATATATATATATAGGCTGTGGTTATTCGTTACAACTACTAGACTGCTTGAAATATTAAGGTAGGAAAACGGCTCTTCCTTCGAACTACAATTAATTTCACTGTTTAAATCTATTTCAATCATTGTCATCTGAGTTCTCGTTAAGGCATTGCATGAAGTAGAAGATAATGATTGGTCGTCATTATCTTCCCAATCATCAGAGCCTAAGAAAAGGAAGTCTTTGTGGAACAGGTTATTACAAGAAAAGCAATTCATTCAAGTGAAAACAATCCGTAAAGATTGTCCTAATTGACAACACAACCCTGAAAACTTAACATTTATTCTCGCACGAAGTATGTTTTGTGACCGTCTGCGAACAGAACTACCGGAAGTTCTATGCTATTTCTTTAATAAACAAAGGTGAAAAATATTTGCTATAAATTCGTTAAAAAAAATCCGATTTCATCCACCCACTATCACTACAAGAAATTCCCCAGTTGTTTGAAACAGACTCAATAATTTCAGCTGGTAATCGCTTGTACTTATACACTATCATTGGTGGACAATGGTAAATGGTTGTAATGGTTGAGTGGAAGAAAAAATTATCTTAACTCCGCCATTTAAAAGAAAAATAAATGAAATGAAATGAAATGACGAATGTCCCCATTTCCGGAAAATGTGAACAACGCAATAAGCGATTCCTTTTCATTTCCCATAGCAACCTCATACACATTTTTGACACCTCTTGGAGCAATACCATTTGGGTTTTCTGATTGAAAATTGTTTTCGTCACCATTGTAAACTCGAGATGGATCATATTTTTTATTTAAGGACACAAAACTGAAAATATACATTTGTTCGTTAATTAAAACGAGATAGAGAAGAAAAGACAACAGATCACATAGACAGAAAATAGATTTGCATACGCCCACTGATCTAGTTCCACACATACAATTAATAATACCAATGATGGACATACCAAAAGCACTGTGATCGGCACTGTGCCGATTACTGTTAATAGCTGCCGTGTGTATATTTCCTGTTCAGTGACTGGCAAACAACTGTTCTTACAAGATGACCATACAGAAAGCAGACTGGTTAGGATGAGTCAATTTTACATGCTTCTGACAATAATCTCTATTACGAAGAAGTAAATAAAAGTGTTAATGTAAGGAATAACCCTTAACAAAGTTACTCACCTACATTAAGAAAATGTCAAGAAATCACAAAACGAGTGAAATAATATTGCATCGAACAAATCTCTCCTGTTCTCCCTTTGTTATGCTGGCGCGTTCCGTATTTTGCGCAGGCGGAGAGGATAGGTATGCCAACCTGTGCATAAGAAAAACATCTCAGTACTACCAACATGAGAGTTCTTTCTAGACAATAATATTCAAATGTGCCCGTCACTATCGCTGTGCCTATAACTATATACTTTACACTATTTTTTTTTTAGTAAATTCTCAAACGATGTTATATTTTACCCTATTAAACGTTATGCATACCCTTAACTATCCATTATAAAGGAGAGGAGGCATCAGCAAGCTTCATTGTTATCAACAGGAAGCGTATAGCCCAATCAGCCGCAATCTAGTTGAAAAACCTTCTTTTTCCGTAAATGGCAACTGGGTCAAATCGTACATAATTTGAATGCTCCTATAAATTTATTTACAAAATACTATTTATTTGTAAACTCCATAAATAATTAGCGTGTTATTGAGCTTTGCATTCTGTGGTTGGACGAGAAAACGTGTAATTTTGGTAACTTAAAACGCCACTAGCGAGTTTCACGCAAATTATTTTTTTAATTACCAAATAAATAATGTTTTTGTATATAATTATAAGAGCTTTCAAATGCTGTATCAGTTGACCCATGTACAATTGTGTGGATGTACAATTGAGCCGAGCCGAGCCTATATCGGGCCACAATACAGGGCTCTGGTTCAAATACTATGTTTAACTTCAATTATAATTTGCTAATTCAACGCGTCATATATTGTGAAGATTCCTCATTCCCATTTACTCCCATATACGGTACTTTATTTTAGAAGAAAAAAAAAACACTATAACTTGTGAATTATTTGAGCTTTCCGATTGAAATTTGCCTAACCGTTAGCTGTTATTTCGTAGTACTTATTACGAGTGCAAACTCATTTATTATTTTTAAATCGGTATCTCAACTTCTCTCACGATACTCTTTATTTGTATAAAATGCAGTGGTTTCATAGTTTCTATGACGATTTTCACAACCACCCACGCACGCAAACATATATTTTTAAAACAATCTATTTAACGCAGACTTTAGATGGTTTGTCAGTGCAAAGTCAATATACGTTTTAGTTTTCACGTGATTCACATTTCAAAGTTTATTATCATAACACGACTATATTTACAGTTAAAATTACCCACTAGCCACAATAAAAACATCGAATTAAGCTGTTTTATTTACAACTGCTAAACATATTTTCTTAAAAATCCTTTGAGTGTTGCACAAGCAACTTCTACGTTCCTGTGTTTATACTGTTTCATTATTGTTTACTAAAAACAAAATATGATTTAATATCCATGTTTGTTTAAAGCAATGGGTCGTTATGAAAAGTAAATGAACCGAGTACACACAAAAGGCAATTATTTGCACATGTTAAAGCGTTTTGGCTTGTTATCTTTAATCGTGCAGAAAATTAGTGATTAATAAACACAATCTCTAATTCACTGTAAAAATTACAAGCTAAACAGTTTGGAGCTAATCCAATAGAAAAGTACATTTCCGAGTATCATAAACTGTTGGTAATGTTTGTCAGTCCAAATGATGTTTGTTTGGTGTGTAATCCGTGTTTACTGCTACAGACAGACAAGGGTGAGAATCTCGTTGGAACGTCACATTAATTCTGCTGAATGTGGTGAATAAATGGAGTCGTTGAATCTCTTTAAATCAAACATCCTTACCAATGTTGTCAAATTAAATGAAATGTCTAACGTAAATTTAATGAAAACGCCGAAAAAAATTCTGCATAGGAAAACCAAATAGTTTTGCTTTTATTTCGTAGATGGGGCAACAAAAGATTAAGTTGAAAAATAATATGAGAACGTAGCATCAGTTGAAAAAGTAGATAAATGTTAAGGGAAATGGCAACGTATTAGAGAAACTGTATACTTTAATTTTTAGATGGCGTTTTCTGCAACTTAACCGAAATACGAGGAAAGAGCTTCTACGAAGTCGCCTTAGAATTTACAATATTTTGCTTTTATAAATTTGCGATTGCAACACTATTTTGCTGCAATTTTCATCAGTCTACACAAACATGTTGCAACAAGTAAAGAGAGTAATGCAGTGATGATTCGTCCATTATCTTTACTTTTGCTATTTGTGATATGAGGTGGATGAATACCAGTTGGATATTGAGTTACATTCAAATGTAATACTTCGTACACTGGTTTAGTTGCATTCTGTTTTCTGCTCGTTACTAACAACGGATGTGCGTGACCTCAAAGGCTCAGAACCGCACGGAAATGTGCTTAGAATATAAATAGCTCATTCCGAAAACAGTGGTATGAGCCATTCGCATGCAAAACTAAGCATCTTACCACGAAATACATTTGAATGATCGCCTATTGAGTAGTAATATACCTGGAAGAAATACCATATTCAGCCTTAAGTTCGTTGATAGAAGTAATCGAAGCTGTGACATTATCTAGGCCAACCACTTTAGTCGCCTCTAGTGGCCACATTTGCAGATGCCAATAGTCACCAACAGATCCATACGCTCTTGCCCTATCAAATTTTGACATTACATACTCTTTTATAGTTTTTAATTGTGACAGCCAGTTTCCCTTGAAGTGAGCGCGATCTCGCCTTTTGCTAGTCACATAATCTAATATTACCTTGGAATTTGATTTACTTCGAATGCAATTATAATGCCTCATACTTTTGCGATAGGAGTAGAAGCCACGAGTCATAAATGTTCTCCAGTATGTTATCATCAACATCTTGTAATATACGACATGTGCGTGGAGATGGTTTGTACTTACTTTCACTTGAAGGTTCCTGTTTCTCTGGAGATGAAAGACTTGTACTGCTGGACGGGCAAACTTCCTGCCCTTCAAAATCACTATACCTATCCAGAGTATCTTCATGCATTTCTATGACATCCCCATTGTATTTGTGAATTATTATGCTATTCGCGAACTCCATATCTTCGACTCCTATTATGTTTCCATATTCAGTACGTCGCAACTATGTCTCTAACAGTTTGACAACACCCATGGGATTAATTCGCCTCATGATACCGATGTACACTCTAACCCACACCCGAACACTCCAAAAGAAGGCCTTCTACTGCAGCTATACTATTCACAGAACTAGAGTAAGTACTTGTTCGTGCATGTACAACATGCCACCGTCGAATGGCCACTGTTCTGGGAATGAGCGATCTAATCACATTTCCGTGCGGTTTTGAGCGTTCTAGATCACGCACATCCCTTGTAAGAAAATATTTTGATTTTACATATGGACATGTAAGTATACACTTTATAATAGTGTGACTATTGGAAATAGTATTTAGTTGATACAACATGTGATCGTATGATTTGAATTTTGTAAGATGAATGTTTATATTACATATACTACCTTGCAAGACGTTTTGATGCTTTGATGGTCTTGGAATTTACATTCCGTGGTTATGGATTCGGTTTCTTTACATGATAAAACATATATTACTACTATAAGATATGTTTGAATACCGGTATGCGTTCCCTTAAGTTAATTATGAATACTACTTTCATTAACACGAAGTACGTTTTATTGGATGGAGTATACCTATTTCTCCAGATTCTTACGTCTATATGGAAAGAGTAATTTTCAAGTGCTCGTCAATTTCTTCTTTCGTTACACCTGCGTAGTGAAGTTAACGAATGAAGAAATTCTACGTTAGTTACGTTTTGCAAACGATGCTCACCTGATTTTCATATTATGGGAAGAATAAAACTATGCTATCAGGTTTGTGTTTGTACCACTCACCAATTTTGTTGATATCCATGTTAAAGACATATCGTGATTGGCTGTATACAAAATGAGTACATTCTGGTATTAAAAAAATGTATGCGACACTTCAGTGCAATTAATAAGACGTTCGGACATAAGACTGATAGACCTGTCTTCGTCTGCTCTTGCTCGGAGATCAGAAATTTATCATCTGCTGTCTCAAGCCTACGAAAATGCAATACGAAACTTGCCGAAATATGGAGAGAATATTTTCAAAAGTTGCTACCAATATTACATGGCAGGTTTGATGCATTTTCAAGAGATAATCAGGAACTTCGCTGCAAATTTTAAACAAACTTCCATGAAAACGTTTTGTTGGAGAATTATTCACGAAAAAAAAATACATTTTCCAAATTGAGGACCGTTTTTGTAAAACTTGCTTTCTGAAACTAATAACATTTTCTCAGGAGAGAGAAAAACCTAATTTGCAAGTAGATGTTTAAAGTTATAGATTTGCTTTCTATATCACTTAATACTATAATTAGATATTATTAATAGGTTACATGTGCTTAAAATATAATTGAAAAGTACATACTGTATGAAACTCTTAAAATTTGACAGTTTTTCCAAAACTTGCTTTTTAACATCTAATATAAAGTTATAATTTTTGTAATATGGACACAATTTTTGTAGTGAACTTAAACTTATATCAATATAAGCTATGATATATTTTATAATATAAATTTTATTGAGTATTGCATGTCGTGTCACATTTGCACAGTTTGAATAGAAAACGAGTATTAGAAAACAAAATGAAAACAGAATCATATCCTTGTTTATGGGGTTTAACACCATTATTTTATCCGTGTTTCTTACTATACTTCTTCAACATCTGTTGCTTCTACAAGAACTTCAACATTGTGTTCATCACTCAATTCATTACTTTTGGTCACATCTTTATGGACACATCCTCTGGTACAACAAAGAACTGCATCGATTTTGTCTTCTCCTTTTTACTCAGTTTGATTGTTACTGTGCTGTTGTTTCATCCTTGTTTGACTATTCTGTTCTCATGTTTGGATACTTCCACAGCCGTTAACAATGTGTATTTCACTAACACAATTACAAACCTCCTCTCATTGATTCTGATGTATTTAATAACTCGAACTTATGAAAATTGAAATGGTAACTTACTTTTTAAAATATCTGTTGGCCTTTCTCACAAATCCTAGATTTTCCAGTACTTTTATAATATTTTCATAACTCCATTATTGCTCATTACATCATAGTACCCATTTGGAGACCATACACTTGAATTGAATTTAGTTTTAAGGTCTTTAGGAAGCTTTCGCTCAGGCTGGATGGATGATGACGATGGGATGATATGGTGGAATGAAGAAAGTGGGAGGAAACGGATTTATAAATTTTATTTATTGTCCTTTTTGCTTCCCAGATGTCTCATTTATTTTTGTAATTATCCATAGCACATAAATAAAAACTTATGCGAATTTTATCACCTATCTAGTTCATTAAACTAAATTAAAAATGTTTTCAGTAATGCGATGTGTTATTGTATTACAAATTCTAAGAATTGAGAAAATACAGGTCATAATACTAATATATGTGGTATATTCACTCATAATGTTCAACTTAATAAACGTGTGAAATAAACAAACCATGTATATTTTTTTATTGGTTTAATGAAAGCAAAATACACATGTATAGTTTTTTGAGCTCGTTACCCATTGCACCCAAGTATAAATCATTCCTCATATCCAAATAGTATGACTTATACAATAGACTCATACAGTACAAGGTACGTACAACAGAATAAGTGAGAAGGTATGTTCATCAGGCGCTTCCGAAGTTCAGAATCATGTTCTAACGGTTTTTGCGACAGTGACGTCACGGGCGGATAGCACATAGGGAACTTTTCAATATTCGGAGGGAAAATAATTTATTATTGCCGTTTGAGCGCGAATTTTTTGATACAATAAAAACTGTTACAATCTGCAATATATAGGCTATAAAATAAAAAATATTTTCCTTCAATAGCTGTAGTAGTTTCAGAGCTGCAGCCTGTTATTTGATTTGAATCGTCAATTTTTCATCAGTTTATAATACAAATGATTTTATAAAAATCTTTTGAATGGGAATTTTTTGATACAAAAATGACCACTTCCCCCACCCAAGATCAGCATTTTCGACACCCAAGATCAACATTTTTGCTGTCAATTCTTCAGTCTCTTTGAACATTTTAAAATGATGATGAAGGGTGTTTAATAATCAGAAGGGTGGTTAGACCGGAAAAGAGCGAATATATTCCACAAAATGTTCATTTTATTATATTTCTTCTTTCTTTTGAGCTACTTTGTTATGTTCTTGAAGTTTATATTGATTGTTTTTCTTAAGCTTATGTCAATTACAAGGTCTTATTATCTGATCTATTAGAATAATTCAGGGGCACTGCGCGAACTGATAAACACCACGGACCATGTTGATGGACCACGAAAGTTTTAAATCTTTTCTTTGAATGGTAAAGATATTTTTTTAATGATGTATTAAGAATGGGCAAAGCTTTAAGGAATTGACCTTTCTTATGGTCTGTAGGCCCTTTCAGGACTTTAGGGTAAAAAAAAGGCAAGGAAAAATTGATTTTCTTAAATTTATTTTTTCATCCCATTTCCCGTATTTTTTGTGAAGTTTATACCAATGCTTTCTTTTGCTTATGATACTGACAACAAGGTCTCGCTGATTTCTCTGCTAGTATAACATGTACACAGTGAATCAAGAATCGAAACATGGAAATGTAAAAATACACGATTTTTACATTAGTTTTTCTTTAGTTCACAATGGTTCGTGGTGTCCTCAAATCTTGCAACGTTAATTTAACTTATTTCCCGACGTCACGCAATGATGAAATTTGCACAGCGACGTAAGTCGGGCGACAATACAATATTCTATTGTTACATTCATATAGTTTTATATTTTAAAAGCATATTATAATATTTCTTTTTAATATGGACTTCTTTAGCCTAAAATAAATACTAACCTGCAACGATCTGTCGTTTGACTGGTTGCAGAACGCTTTAGGATTTGGGTCAGGAAACACTAGCCTGAGAAAAACTATACGAACACAGAAATAACTAAAAAATAAAGACATACTTTTCTTATACAATTCGTACTAAAAAGTGAAAAATAATTTTGTTTATGAATGACGAAAAAGAAAAGCATGGGGCGCGCCAATTCAAGAACTTATAAAGTGACTGTATATTAGAGGGCACGCCATGCTTTTCTTTTTAGTCATGCATAAAAAAAATATTTTTCACTTTCTAATACATATTGTTTTTAAAAAGTATGTCTTAAAAAGTATTTTTTTTATTCACATCGCTTTGAGTAAAAAGAAAATCTGAAGTAACTACTGAAAGGTTATTTCTGAAGCATCGCATTTCATAGAGATGTCTGATAGGTTTACTGTTAATCAAAATAATCTTGTCCGTACAAGGAAAACATACGACACTAGGAATTTTGAAAGGAGTGGAAATTTGATTACAAGCAAACATTTATCTTTTATACCGCAATTTTTCCTTATATAGATATACGTGGCAAGGCTACTTAATTTATATACTCTTATTCCTTATTATATCAAAAAATTCCCATCCAGACAGCCATAATTTAAGGATAAAAAATTCACTATCCAACTCAAATAACAGGCCGTAGCTCTGAAAGTACTGTAGCTATTGAAACCAAATGTCTCATATTATAGGCAATATAGCGTAGATTACAATAGTTTTTTGTTTTGTCAAAAAATTCCTATCCAAAAGGCCACAATAAATTATTTCTCACCACCTCTTAAGAAATTTCCTATGCACTATCCGCCAGTGACGTAAAGGAGGCGTGGTTTCCGAAGGGACACGAGCGCACTCCGAAGTTCAGATGAACAGCCCCTGGATACAGTACGTATACAGTTAACTGAGACTTTGGAATAACCGAGCCAATTTTAACGTTTGATCTATTATTCTTTAAAACTTAAGAGTATGCTGTTGCTCTTATGGAAACAGCGATGCCGGTTTGATTGCTTAATAAAAAACGAAACTGAGCTCGCTGCAACCGTTCTCTCCCTTCGGATTGCCGTAGCCGAGCGGTAACGTTCCTGACACTGTTCCGTTTCCTCCCTCTTCAATTCAACAGTTAAATTTAAAAAGTAAGACGTATTTTAACGTTTCTGTGAGGAATATTTAAAAAAATAATCGAAAATATTGAAATTTGCACTCCTTATACCGGAGCATGGACAAGTTGCTTTGGAGAAATTTTGAAACACGGTTACTTTTCGTATTAGTGGCGCCCGAATGTGGCAAAGCATCATTCCAAGTGAAGTAAGATCGCGGCAAATAATGACGCAAGGTGTGTGGGCTTAGAAAATCACGAAGTCGTATGTATATGTCGCTAATACATGTATATCAACAAAGTTTATGGTTGAGGAAATACTTCATAGAAGGGTGTTGTTCCCACATACAAGAATTTCGGTTGAATTTCGTTGTTACGCGATAAATAAACGTTTGAATCGCAGCTCTAAACTACATTATGCATTCATAAACTTCGCTCCTTGTATATGTACTGGGTACAGTATTGATTGTGTTAAGTTACTAAACCGAAAAGTCTGAGCATTTTTTTTTTTAAATTTTATTTTGACTTGTTCCAAGAATCCGTGTTTATGGTAATCGAAATTCTCCTCTTGAATTAGGTTTTCGCGTGAAGTATATAATATACATACCTATACCAGAAATTTGGCTACAACTTCGAAACTGGGAGTGTGTGTAGCATGGGTGTGGGGTGTGGGTAAGGGATGAAAATTTGGACAGTTGTCGTTTGTTTTTTAGATTACTTTTCGAATAAAGTGAGATGTACGGAGCAGCCTACGGAGATGTAAGGGCACTGGTCAATTTCTGTTCCCTTACCCTTGAAGAAGTATATTAGCAAAGAGCATGAGACTACGTTGCCAAAAGGCATAGTCTTTTTCGACACTAATTACCACTTTAAATCACTCAACTCTTTTTGTGTACTTATTTTAAGGTTCCTTCTGAAGGCTTTAAGCACATTTCCTACTAAAAAGTTCCCTCTTTTTATTTTTCATCCATTTTTACCAGTACCATGCTATAATCTACCTTATCACAAATAACCAGCCCTTCCCTTTTTGCTCTCCTCATAACGTGTGAAACGTACAGAGGAGAAGAGATATCCCGACCATAGTATGAACAGTTATAAATCATCCTATGTGTCTCTCCGAGTACAACGAAAAAAAATCCGCTCAACTAACGTTACAAAAATCCTGTAATTTGTTACATGTAGTGAGGAACTATTAAAACGGTTTAAAGAAGTTAAATCTGGCAGAATCATTCTGGAAGTGCGTACTCAAATCAAGCTAAGCGCTCTTTCTGTAGCTTATATAATGCAAACACTGTGATTCCACTTTTAGAAAATAAGGTGTGGTTGTTAATTGGGAACGTGAAATACTTTATTTTAAGCATTGTACTGTTCATGTTTCATAATCATCTTATTCTTCATTAGGCTACTTTATTTCGCTTGAGCCTCTGAAATTTTCCTTGACCTCCATGTTACTTGATAGCTTTTTACGTACTTCCAAAATGGACGATGTTTCTCAACTTGTTCATTTAACATTTCTTTACGTTTGTGTTTTTTCGCTTTGTACGTAAAACACGTTGATGCAGTTGTTTCATTTTGGTATCTTTAAGATACCAGGGTGTTATGAAACTTCGCAACCTCGTGATGAAAAAATTATAACGCTCATATCAAAAACATGGAAATAGATTTAATTTTTAAAGTATAATCCATTATGTTCTATAGCACGTAACCATCTTTGAGCCAAATTTTCGATTGTATGTGCTTCGAGGCATAGACCTCCCGGACAACGGTCTCTACCTAAATTAGGTTCTTAAAATTCTGCCGCGGAGAAAGTGCGAAATAAATGGCAGTCACTGGGTGCAAGATCTGGTGAATAAGCTGGATGGAGAAGAAGTTTGATTCCTTCCAGTTCTTGCACTTTTTTTTGCGGGGACCGGAATATTGTTCTGGTGGAGGATACCTCTTCTCCGGTTGACTAAGGTCGTCGGGCACTTACGGACCACAGCGTCATACATTCGTTTAAGTTTGGTCTAGCAGAGGTCGGCGGTGATGGAGCGACCATCTGGAACAAATTCAAAGTGGATCACACCTTCAAAGTTTCATCATACAAACAGCATCATCTTGTGCTCGAACTTTCCATGTTTGACTACGGGTTCCGGAAAGTTGCTGGGCTTATCGACTCTTCCGCAGTCTGGATTTCGAAAGAAAAGAGCCATTTACATTGCATATTACAATTCGTTTAATGTGTCGGTCACAAATCCTCTGATAGAGTACCTACCGACACACGTCGGACCGCCTTTGAGGTTGTGATTGAGTCAGATCATGGGGTATCACTCGATACCGTCTGTTGACCTTCGGGACCTCACTGTCAGCAAATTTTCGATCCGCGGTGCTATTAAAGCACCCAACTGACTCGACAATCTGCATGTGTTTGTTTGGGGACTCGCTTCGACGGTTTGGCGTACGACCTCTGGACCTACAGTCACGGGTATTCCGCATTGTTATTAAACGCGAAGGTTAGTATCCACTGCACTGAAGTGCATGGACTATGTTTTATGGCAGTTAAGCCGACAGCGCCCAGACTTTCCATAACACAAATTTCATCAACTTTGGCTTTGATCATAGTCCATTTTTCCTTCATGTTCAGAAAAGAAAAGAAATGTTAGAAGGATAAGTAATCATGACAAATGAATAACAAATTCAAAATCTACGACAACAACTGATATATTTGAATTGTGGGAAATAATCTACTGGACCAGAAACAAAATTGACAGAAAAAATGCCAGTAGGAAATCGCGAACTTTTAAAATGATGCTCATAGATTCAAGGGCTAATATCTCGGACGGAAACTAGGAAAATGTTCATTGGAAGAAATTTAAAAGCGCGTGTAGTTTCGGATCTAGGGACATCCGAATCCTCCTCGGTGTTAGAAGGACATGATGTTCTCATAAATTAGGTAATGTATCGACACATAAATTACGTGTATGCCGTAAAGTATCCTTTTTGTTTCTCGACCTATCTCTCTTTTTAATTTATAGTTAAATATTTTCAGTCGAATAGAAATATCTCTACCGTTAAGAGAGATCATGCGTCGTATAAATAATTTCTATTAATTTAAAATAATTTATAACTGCAATGTTTCTCATTTTATATTTTTGTTTTAAAATATTTATAATCAGTTTAATTAAGGGTTTTGAAATGTTAATCAAATAAATTTCATGAATTAAATAACACTTTATATTGCATAGATGTTAGTACAATCTAGCGGGGTCTTTGCTTTCCAAAATTTTAGTATTCATCTACATTTTTTCGTTTTTTTTTTTTCAAAATCTAAACAAGATGTCTGTGTGACTACTAAGACATCTTAAGATCCTATATTTTGTATTTCTAAGATGATGCCACAGGATCTTTGTTTGACTTTCTTTTTCAGTAATTCATCAATGCAATCAAAGCCAAATGAACTTTGATCTCAAGGTTCTTCCTGACTGGCTAAATAGAAATACTGTTATGATAATAAATTGAACGGTTCTGGATCTATATAACAATATTTCTGACGTCATTTAGAACAGTGATTTTCGACCGCCGTGGCTGTACCGATTCTCGGCTAATTAATACATTCAATTATTTAGCACTCATTTTTGTAGATTTCGACAGTCTAAAATTGAGATTAAAATTTACATTTCCTTTCCAAGACAACTCGAATCTTAAAAAAAAAAAAAAAAAAAAGATAAAAAAAAAATTGCATCCTTTGAACGTCAAATAATCCTCAAACGTAGTGGCATCTTCCCGGTTCGTTAAATATTTTGCCGGTCTGTGAGTATAAAAAGGTTGAAAAACTGATTTAGAAGATAGTCCGTCCGGTTTTTTAGTTAGGTATTTCCACTTGATATTACAGTTTTTGGTCGTGTTCATACTCACGCACTGACGAAAGATAAAGAAAAAATTTCACATACAAAGAGCATGTCAGTTTATTTGTAGTTTATTTAAATCTCGAGTGATGGCACTACGTTTTAGGTTTCTATTTGGTACGGGAAAGTAGAATAAACGCTAAATCTAATTTCTATAGACTGTCACGATATAGGAAATTGTAAAATAAATTAACATTTAGTTTGCCATAGACAAATTCTATAATTCAGCGAACAGGTGGTTGTAAACTGCTGATATTGGTTCTCTAACATTGACTAATATTGACAATCTAATTCTAAAATATTGTTTGCTGTTGACCAAACATGTTTTAATTTTTTAGGTTAACGCACACGACTGTTGAAAACCGCTGCAATCTAGCACAAATTATATTGAAGCTAAAAAGAAAAACAGAACTAATTACAAATGGGTTGCAATAAGGGAAGTAATCCAAAATAGTATCAAATTCCTTCAATAAGTGAACAGAGCTCTGAAGAACAAATTTAAGAGCCATATTTCCAGGACATCTTTATTTCTTTTAGTGAATTCAGACACGAAGAAAATATATGATAATGTTTGCCTTGCCAAAACGATGTGATATGGTATACAACGTAAAAAGGGTGGTGTTGGATTCAATGTTGCTTTTCTTTTTTAAGGGGGAAAATATTTTCGCGAACGAGTTTTGTGTGGGACCAGACTTCAACGTAAATCAGTCGCTTCTCTAATTAAATTCTCTTCTCCAAAAACGTGCCAAGCATGAACGTTGTTGACGGGCCACTCTCCCTAGTTTTTTTCTTCGTTACCCTATTTTCGTGGAGACTAAAAAAAAATCTACCACTTCTAGCTACAACGCTGGTCAAAATAGAATTTAAAAAAAAATATATACTTTTTCTTCCCTCAAAACAACACGTCTTTGGGATATGCAAGCAAGCGTTAAACATGAGTTCTGTAATTGTAGCCGTTTGTTTTGCGCTGCTCGTGGTGGTTGTCTGTGTTCAGCTGTTGCCTCGTTGCTGCTAGCGACATCTGAAACACAATTCCCTAACTTGGTTGTAGGGAGTTAATGGTTGGGAAAGGCTAAATTGCATTACTATTCCAGCTGCTCCAATTAGAATTTGCCATACATTTCGTTTTACTTAGCTAAAATAATCCAAGGTATTCTTTCGATTACAATGAAATCTGTACCAGTGATAAGAAAAAAAAAACAGAAATATTTTGCAAATTTCAAATTTATGTTAATGAAATTTGAGTGAAATATGTATATGATTTTTTTAAAATTTATATAGAAAAAAGTCTACAAGAAGAATATGCCAGAACTCGTGCATGAAATACAATGAAGAACGCAATAATTGGGCTTTGATTATCTTAATTTTTAAGGATATGTAAGCACTTGTTTACATAGACCTAATTCATTATGGTCTGCTAAGTCTGAGTCAACTGATTCTATAGTGAGTGACTATCGTCACCATGGTTGGGTTCGGTTTACTTTATCAGCACCAAAGGAAGTAAAATTTACAGCAGAAAGGCTATGTTGCCAAAGTGTGTAGGAGTGTTGAAACGAAAATTAGGGTAACTTTTAGAGTCATGAAATACGTAGATATACGTGGGACTATATATGCATCCACCATAGGTGGGGGTGTGCGCCATTTTTTTCACGCGCTAATTCACCGGCTCTTAGAGTGGAAAATGTAAAGATACATGACCGCACCTAACCTTACCTAACCTCCACGTTCAAATGGTCACTAATTTAAGACGTGAAATTACAATAGAGGAAGAGTCATTCATTCGCTATGCCATTAATAAGTAAGTAGTATCCCTCCGCTTGTCACCATATCCGAATGGACTGGAGTGCGTATTTTCCGAATTAATTAATTCTCGTGGGGTTGTCATATTATTTTCTGGATAGTTACATGTCGGTTTGTGCGTATGGAAGTATCAGTGACATTTTTTTTTTTTTTAAGAACGAGTGAAGTAGATCGTATAATATTGGTCAATTAGGGTGGTGTCTATTGGTGTAGATAAAGTAAACCTTAACCCCATGGCTAAAACCTTGTTGCTCAGCAACAAGATAGTAGGAATGCAAATTAACAATTCTTCCACTGGTACATTAACCGTCCGAAAAAGTCGATCGCCACTGGGAAACACATAATGACTCACTGTTTTCATTAAGAAGCGGTACAAAGTGTTAGATATTTTTAAATCGAAACCTTTTTTGGTCCAAAGCATTGATGTTGAATATTTTAAACCTAGAGATTATTTTTACGTGTATTTTGTTCTATTTTTCTCACTTAATAATAATAATAATAATAATAATAATAATAATAATAATAATATGATAACAGCACTGGCGACGCTAGAATTTTCGAGTTCTGTTGCCCGTCACCCTTTATTTATTTATTTTAAGACTTTCCAAGGTTTCTTTCATTTTCACAATACGAATGTCGGGATGGTATATCGAGAAAGAAGTGTTCATCAACGGCCGTCGTCTCTCCAGCTTATAGTAGCTTTAGATGTAATGAACATTTCAGCCTATTATTGTAAATTAATTTCATATTAAAATTTACTCATATTCAAACTGTTTTTCTAAATATTTACTAGATTTAATATCCTATAAGAAAGTACTTATTATTATTTATTACCGGGAGTAATAATAAACCGACCAAGACAGCTGCAATAATTCTATTATATCTTCCCTAATGCGGTGTGTTGCCCCCAATTTTCTATAACTTATATCCCTGACTTTAAGACGTTTACTTTAAAAAATCGATAAAACAAACTTGCAAAACTTGCCTTAGGGCTGATTTTCATTCGATCTTGCGTTGCTTACTTTGCTTGCGATTTGGGTGAGTAGCCAATTGAAACACTTGTTACACTTATCTTACAAGAAAACACGGAATAAAAAATACGTGTTTCAATTGGCTACTCACCCAAATCGCAAGCAACGCAGGCTTGAATGAAAATCAGGCCTTATACAGCGAAATTTGACTTTATACCTCTTCAAACAGAGAATCCTGACAGAAAAACTGACACCAAGACTGGACCTTCAGACTGGAAATTCTGGTCAGTTTTATTCTATTCATACACTCTATTGTTCTTTCTTTAAGTTAACCCACTGACGAGATGATATGATGAACTATATTATTTCAATGTTCTATGACAATATGAGTAAGAACGTGCAAACTTCTTAAGTAGAACGTTAAGGTAAGTATAACATCTTTGGCTCACTTTTCATTCATGCGCTAGCCGTGTGCTTCTTTTGCGATTTGCCTATGTAGCCAATTGAAACACTTGTCAAAGCACTTATATTGGCTACTAGTAGAAATCGGAAACAAAGCACATGGCGAGCGCGTACATGAAAATCCGACCTTTATCATTTCTTGTGCGTTAACATATTGACGAGGACTATTTAATTACCGTCACAATCTTTCATCGTGACGCCGCCTATTGTAAAACTTTATAACTCCTTGAAAGAGAAAAACGACCATTTCCGTGCAAAGTTCTAGTAGTCTATAAGAAAGAAGTAAAGTTTATTTTCCTCCTTCCATTCAGTATATAAAAATATTTACTCCATATTATCAGGACGATCCATACCGCTCATAATACTGCCCCGCAGTTGTGTGAACAATGATCATTCCATTTTTTATTAGGGCTGATTTTCATGAAAGCTTTTGTTGCTTGCGATTTGGGTGATTACCCAATTGAAACACGTTCTTTACTGTATGATAAGTGTAACAGGTGTTTCAATTGGCTATTCACACAAATCGCAAGCAACGCAAACTTTCATGAAAATCAGCCCTTACTTTCTACGAGTCGTATGCATTCAACGCACTGTAACGTTTCGTACACCCTATATGTAAAAATGTGGCGATGATGTGGCAACGAAAATTGCATGGAAACTGTTATGCGTTTTCAATGTTTTAAAATCCACATTGTTAAGATTTTGGCATCACAGAAGTGTCATTGTATCATACTAACTGAATTTGCTTCAGTTAATTTTCAATTTTCACAATTTACTGCTATCGAGGGAACACAGATAGCGCTGAGGAAGCTCTTGATTTTAGACAGAGTAATTAATTTACATGTAATTAAGCATTTAATTAACTTTATCAATTATGATTGTAATTCTCGTGTTTCAACTGACACACGCAGCAGACATCAGAAGATGGAATGAATTTAGGTTCGTTTACATACATTTTCTGATTCTCAGTTCTGTAGAATAGAGTTTGATGTTATACAGAAACGGAAACCTAACTTAGCATATTAATTAGTGTCTTTGTGGTACTGTTCTTCTATCGGATTAACTGATAATAATAAATAGTATAACAATTAGGTAAAATAATTTCTGTATGCGCCATCCGCTTCGATGAGAGACAAGTCACTACCAAATCTAATTATCAATGAATTGTGATTGTCTAAATTTATGTAGTTGAGTAATTACTTTTGTTTTCATTAAAAACAGCCTCATTAAGGTCTTTTCGCGTGTGAAATATAGGCCTACATTTATAGTCCCTACCGTCAGACGTACTTTCTGCCAGGAAAAGGATAAGATTTTTCACTAATGATGAATTAAAACTGAAAACCTTATTCGTTATTAAAAAGCTCGCTAGTAATTGCTCTTTATACAAAGAGTAACAAAATATTTCTAAACCTAATAATGAAAATCCCAGCTGTGGGATATACTTACCAAGAACAGAATATTTAAAAAAGTAACAGCAAATTGTCTGCATTTTAGAAACAGGGTACTCCAGGTATTTTAAGGTTCCATACTAGAAATATACCTACTGAAGATGTTGACTCAACATACGTAACATGAAGGTCAGGGGGGCTTTGTTGACTGACCGTGAAGAAGTGTTTCTTCCAACATGAAGGAGCAACTAGTGGAGTCACTTAACGAGAAAAAAATCGTTACAGATCGCATTAAAGCACGAAATTTTGTTCAGTGAATATACACTACTCATGTGTAACTTTAGTGGAGAGGTGCCTGACCTGGCCTTCCGCCATCTTGAATTTTTTAGACCGCCCTCCTTCGCGATAAATATCTCAAGAACCAATAAACCGATTTTAAGGATTTTTTTTTTTAAATTAAAGAGAAAATAGTCTAGATGATAGCAAATATTAATACAGTACACTTGACAAGTATAGAAAAAAATGATATTTTTTGTTTCGTACGTTTGAAATACAACTAATAAAATTCTCATAAAAAATAATATTTACTCGAAATCCACTCATTTTATCCAAAGCACTTCCTAGTAATATTTTAATGATTGATCTTTCAGTAAAGGTATAAAACGTCAAATTTGATAGAACGTTGACAGAGACATCTTCATTTTAGTGTTTCAATGTGTGCTATTTTCTCAAGTTTCTCGGCGTAATGGAAGTGAGCAAAATATTGCTAAGTATGTGTTCTTAATTGATTCTAAAATTTATAGCGGATACTAGAATCAGCTTCATTGCTAGAATCTTTCAAACTGGGTGTTTCGAAATTACTGACTGTCTATTTGTTTATTAATAATCTATTATTGTAACAAATTATTTCCGTCCAAGCAAATATATTTATCTGCACAGCTTCAGGGAGAAGAGAAAAGCGTTTCTCTATATATTTTAATTCGTTAGGAACTGGTATAAAATTTTCGGAAGCTTTGCGACAAGGGATATTTTCTTTCTTACATTTTAAACTCTTCTTTTGCATAATGCATTTTTTAAAGTTTGTCCTCTGATATAAGTATCAAACAACGTCTACGTTGGTACAGGATATAGCTGTCTATGAATCCGTAGTAGAAAATTGAACTCATTTTCCTTAAAAATATTATTTTCTTTTGGTGGAAGTCAATAAAAAATTGTTACACCATAAAGTATTTTAGCTTCAAATAAAGAAATGTTTTCTTCTGGAGGCAAAGAATGATCCAGTAGCTCTGTTCTGATTTTTTGAAATCTAATATTTGTATGTTAGGAAGAAAGGTGGAGGCCGAGCGTGATTTTCATGTATTGCGAAAAATTTTCAGATACATTCCTGGTATAAACTAGGCAACCTTACCTGTCTGGGATTTTCCAGTACTGTGGCTAATGAAACAAAACCATCACTGAGTTTTTAGGAATTCTGGGAGCAAAAGAAGAAAAGAGAAGCCTGAAGCGAGATTTGAACACGGGCTGTTTAGTTTACAAATTCAACGTCCTGTCGACTGGACTAAACTGCCAGTAAGAGAACACTAGATCAAAACAACATAGAGAGTCAGCAATACGTTTACCGAACCCCGCTAGGGAGCTGGGGGCACATGTTGGGAGTAACATGGTCATGAAAATTTTCGGCCACCCATTCTTGGGTTGTATGAGATGGTGCAGAGTCTTGCTGAAAAACATACGGCCTCCCACGTGCTACAGCAGTAATCCAGGGCTTCACAACTGTGTTCA
Organism: Lepisma saccharinum; assembly: GCA_022664845.1. NCBI lineage: Eukaryota > Metazoa > Arthropoda > Insecta > Zygentoma > Lepismatidae > Lepisma > Lepisma saccharinum. The sequence goes on from JAGDQP010000116.1 coordinate 77,109, forward strand.
ACACTTCATTGTAAGAAACGACGTTGACTCTGGCACCTTAACGAAAGAAATGTCGAGATTTCATGTCGCCTTCACTGCTCACGAACCATCACTGAGGCTGGAAATTTGGTGTGCATGACGGTCGGAACCTCATCATGGTTTTTACATAACCACCGATCACTTTTGCGGTTCACCTTCTGGTCCCGGACAAAGATTTTCTCATTGGAGAAAAAACATAACATTCCTGACTACTCCAGATGTTTCAGCTTGTTCAGGAGGCGTTTGGTTCTAATCCGGCGGTTCTTCTTTGTTTTCTCGGACAACTGTCCTCGCCGCAACATTGGTGGTATCGTCAACCTGGAGCTCCCTGGCGAGTGCACGCATGGACTTGACATCCCCCGAAAGGGAAGAACGGGGGTGACGGTTCAGTCAATCAATAGAACATGATTGTGAGATATATCCGTACACGCTGAGCAACTAACACCACAATACAGTTTGCCAGGTTGACTACCATCAAATGGGCAAATATGAAAATCCTTCCTCTCAATCATTAGCAACGGTTAACCTAGTTTATTGGTTCGACACCGTGCAGTGATGGGGGTAAGGGGGTGAAAAACCTATGGACTCTGCAGCAACGGGCGGTCAAAGCAGCTAGTATATGTGTTGGACCAGTAGCGTAATGAAATGAGTGCGGGCCCGCCCGCTAAACTTCTTTCCGGGACCCCTTTATAAACGTTTATAGCAAACACAAGTAGTGTTAGTGTATACTGCTACAGACGATAAATTTAAATTGATGCTTAATACCAAATTAAATGGACCCCAAGTAATTGACTTGCCCGGGGCCCCGCATAACTTCGCTTATTAACTTAGGGGCGTGATCATGTCTAAAATGCTGAAAAAATAGAATTTGAGTATTTTTGTAATTTCGGTCGTAGCGCAACCTTGCAACGTATATACACTCTAGAGGTCGTAAGGTGTCTATATATCAAATATGAAGTCAATCCGACAACTCCATCGATATAACGGAATCTTTCGCATAACGAGTGGCAGCATATAATTCTTCTCTGGCATCTTCCAGAAGAACGAAAAAAAAAACCCTTTGATTTCCTTAGTAGCCTAAATTGTTAAAAATCACAGTGGCGTTGAAAGGGTAATGTCATTAACTACATCCCTTGCTAACAATAAGAGATTCCCCTAACATTACAAAACTGGACTCCGGATCAATCAAGTTTTTAGTTTGTGCCTTTTGCATGCAATATTTCTCCTTAAATTAGAAATTAATATTGTATTAAATATCTAGAAAATCGGACGCGGGCCCTCTTTTACCTGGGCCCGAACGTTACGCCACTGTGTTGGAGGTCTAATACAGCTAATAGGCAAAACAACGGAAAAACGACTTAACCCGGGTTAAGCCGTTCTTCCACAGAGCTCCTCAGTTGTTTCTGTTAGGTAACGCACTACAATTTTGGAAGCTTCATGTGTGACTCCACCTTCTTCGTGACGACGTAAATCATAAACGATCGAATTACTTTCAAATTCTTTAATGAGACGGACAAGTCCTGAGCCAGAAATCATTCATCGTTTAAATTCATGGTGGTTGTTTTTACAGTCCATATAATCAATTTTATGGTTTTTTGAACTGCTAATGGATTTTCAGTACAACCCATAGCTCCACCAGCTATCTTGAATATTATATTTTCATGAACTTATTGTAATGGAATCGCTGAAAATCACATACTTGCTTTTGGAAAAGACTAATTCATTTCAAACTCACTTAGAAGGCTTTGGAACTGATTTCTTAATTATTCCCTATATGAACTGGTGCGCATGAATGGGATAGTCCTAGGTAAATATATAAGATACAAGATTTACAGAGGTTGTGTGTATAATTAGAAATGTCTATCCCTATTAGAGCTTACAAATATTAAAATCTAAAGAATTAATTTAAGAATCATATTCCAGGATCGAAACATCTAACTTTTAAAAGATATAAATATCCTCCCCTGTTTAAAATGAACGCGGAGATCAATGTGTGGAAAAGCAATTTCGACAAACTTACACAATGGAGAACAAACAGAGAAATTTGAAATCTATACCGCTGAACTGTGGATATGGCGTCACTTTTTAAGATAGCGAAGGGCCAGGTCAGGCACATCCCCGCTAAATTAACAAATGAGTGGTGTATATGCACTGTACAAAGTTGAGTGATTTGATCCAGTATGCAACGATTTCACCTAATTTTAACGCTATGCGACTCTACTAAACGTGTCACACATCACACGATTCGATAGCAGGCGTTCACACAGCTTCTGCAGAACGATCAGTAGAGGGCTGTAGCCTTTGCGTTCCCCAGAGTTGTCATTTGTTTTTTCCTTTAGGGCTATGTGAAGGACAGAGTTTATGAAACGAATTCCCAACCCCTGGGTGAACATAAGCCAAATATTTGACACTTAATAGAGGGTGTTAACAATAACGTTTTGCGTCGGGTGTCTCACGAGCGGAAAAGTGCATCGCTTCGCAAGGGTTTCATTTCCAACATTTTTTTGGAATATTTCATTAAATTTGTAAACTTTCACTGACGTAAGTGCAGTATTCCATATAATTTGAATTTTCATTTTCCTTCATTCATAACGTGTTACACGTTGTAACTGTGTTTAGTCTGTAGCGGGCCGGTTTTAAGTTGTTATCCTGTAGAATGTAAGAACGATCATTGCATAGCGCTACTAGCATTTTGTTTTTATTTCTAGTTCGGTTGAACTAACACCAGGTGGCAAGAATGATAAGGTTAAAATCAGATTCGCAATCTATAATTATTTTTATCTATGACTCGCAGATTAACTAGTGGATTAAGCTAAGCCGCAATTAAAATATTTTGTGCAACTGACTCTGAGCCGTAAAACTGTAAGTGTCAGTGGCGGATCCAGAGACGGGACGCAGAGGGCCCCATGAAGGATATATTTTTTATAGCATTATTTCACCAATTTATCGCAGAAAAAGCTTCTATTTATTTCCGGACAAATCTAATTTGTCTAGAAATATCAATTTTGAAGGATACCGGGGTCATATAGCATGGGCAAACTTAGCAATATCAGGGGAAATGTCATAAATGTATATCTAAAAATGCTTTTTAACGGGAAAATATCGAAAATGTGCCTGGTCTATTCCACTAGCGCCCCCTTACGAAAATCCTGGATCCTCCACTGGTTAGTGTTAGCTAATACCATTACTCTATTTATTACTTCACTCAAAAGGCAAAAAAATAGGTCTTTTTTAAGTAATTACAGAGAGAACTAAATCATTACATTATGTGTAAATGAAAACGCTTTAGATTTGCTTTCCTTCATTGGGGAACAGCGGAACAGGACACGAAGTTTGCCACTATATCCCAGAGCGAAGACAGGTTTTAAGCAAACTTTTCTCATAAATATACACCTAGATTCTTTGAATTTTAAAATAGTTTCACCAACGGGAACTTTATGAATAACTAACTCTAGTTACGATCAGTTCAAAAAGTAAACATTATCAAAGAAGATGTTCTTTAGCTTAGTTGTCCAGACAAACAAATAGGCGTTCTTCATAACATTACAATAGGCACGCAGGGTTACAAGATAAGAAGCTCACATGTCAATTTCATTTATTTCTATTTTACAAGTCACTTCTGCATCTGACATACACATAACTTGACTATTTTTCTCAATAAATTTGATTTCCAATTAGTTTTCCATAGAAAAAAAGGACTATTCTTTTCTCGGCATTTCAAACACCTCTTGGAGACAATAGCATGCCGTAATCCATTCGCCATATTTTCGCATTGTCTTGAACAGTACCGTAGATGACAATTTTCGAGCATGATTGTCATTGTAAACTTTAATTTGCTTTACTTTTGCAGATAAGTAATTTCTTTGTGTACAGTGTGCTTTCACTATCTATCTAACAATGTCCTTTTAGAATGATTGAGAGAGAAGGTACTCAGAACCAATGGGATCCGAGTGAAATTGAAATATTTTTTTAAAAGTTCAAATTGATCTTTTATTTTATAAAGCACAAAATATGAATGTAAAGCACAAATATTAATTATTTATTCAGTAAGGAGTTAGTTTAAACGCTTGTCACAAGGTGGCATAGTGTATGATTTTTCACTAAATGTCAATGAATCTTCTTTCACCGTTAGGGTGCCAAAAAGTGTAACACAATTTATTGCAATAAGCGCGCGAAATAGCTATTAATATTCATAATGGAACAATTGTATACATTTAATGACGTAAATTAAATTGAAAATACTAAAGCACTCACAATACATGTAACTTCTGCTTCTTGTAAACAGGATAAAGGGTTGTAGGTTTGAAGTGAATTTTATACAAATGAAAGTCTTTTTTTTTTTTTTTTTTGAAGTGGTATGCATGGTTGATGAAACTGTTGACCGTATGCAAAAGTCACGCTGTATTCAAAATAATATATATACTAAGAACTTATGACTACATACAAACTCTCTTCCCTGTTATTTTAGATGCCCCAGTTCTTTACCTATTTCCTGTATATACGGTAGTTAAGTATCTATTTAATTTTTTGTCACTCTCCGACTTTATTGCAATGTGATCAAAGTGCTATGTCTCCGGTTAACGAGATTTATTATCAAGGTACTCTGATTCATTTTCAGGTAGTCTCAGAAGTGGCTCGAACTCCCCTCCTTGTGAATAAGACGTCATGACCATACCATGTAAGCAAATAATCCATCTGCAGTTTACCTTACCTGCCGTCGAGATATGATAATTTGGTGCAGGCAACTTTGGAAAAAAAAAGTCACAATTAACACAAAATAATCTTGTCCCAAGAGAAAATATTGCGGAGATAAACAATACCCCTACTTGGATGTCCGGGAGGAAGATACATTCATTGGGAGACATTATTGAACAAAGAAGAAAATCGAAAATAAAAAAAAAGGAAGAGAAAACAAGATTAAAAATCAGAACATGGAATATAAAGTCACTGTTAAAAGCAGAGAGTTGGAAAAACGTAAAAGAAGAAATTAAGATTAACAATATGCATATAGTAAGACTTTTTAAATTAAGATGGCCAAGACCTGGTGAAAATCGAGATGAACAATTAGAGGATGCTTTATTTGCGACCGGAAATAGGAGAAAGAAGTGAAGTAGATGTAGCCCTTAAAAGGACCTAAAAGAGAAGGTCATGAAAATAGACTACATCAGTGATCACATGATGATGGTAAAAGCGAAAGGAAGAAAGAAGGACTTGGTTATAATACGTATGCCCACAACTAAATATCCGGAAGAGAAGGTGGAGGAAATAAACTTGGAATTAGTTCCATGTTGTAACCAACAACCAGTTGTGGTGGGAAACACGTGGTTTAAACAGAATAATAAAAGAAGACACACCTGGCCACACCAAAACAAAGTAATATATCAAATCAATTACGTGCTAATTCAGGACAGCTTTAGAAACTATTTAAAGAATCCAAAGACTTTTGCTGGAGCTGATATTTGCTCTGGCTATAATTTGAGCTTAGC
>JAGDQP010000116.1:83012-116797 GCA_022664845.1 Lepisma saccharinum
TATATATATATAGAACAAAACCAGGATCGAGAAAGTTAGTACTGGAGAAGTATAGAAAGGAGAAATGTAAGAGAAATTTGTGGAAAAGGACTCAAATTCGGTGGTAGTGGCCCTTTTTGGGTTCGGGAAGAAAATCACAGATCTCGCTTCAGACGTGGTGGAATGTTCTGTCTGCTCAAACACGAGCAGAAACAACACAAACACTACGAAAGCAATGAAACACGCAGTATGGAAGAAGTGGAGATTGGTCAACATTATATTCACATAAGTTCATTCGCTTGCGCTGATGTGAAGCGTGACTGGGTACTAATTTCCGGATATTCCTTCTACACATGCAGTGAACGTAAAGTAAACAACACCAACAAAAACATTTATAATCAAGTAAAAGAAATCAGCCAAACAAATAATTTGCATTTATTTTCATGTACACTGAAATTGAAGTTATGCCAAATATTTTTACTATTTTATTTTTGGTAGATTGAATACACCTGTATCACAGAGAATTAACTTGCTTTCTTAAATGTGTACACATTTCTTGATGATATCCAAATAAAACATTCTTCCTTCATCGCTAGATAAGTCTGGATCAACCATTTATTTTCTTAAAGATCCTGGTAAATTCAAAATCTGTGATTGGTTTTCGCTAGTGCTGAGGCCCTCATCAAGAAGAACACAAGTTGAAATATAAGCTATAACTGTAACCCTAAAAGTACCTTTAACTAATGATACTGTCGAAGGAATTCAAATAGAACACTTGAAGTTATCCAAGTTGGCGTTGAGTTTCTCGATAGTTGAATGCAGAGAGAGATCCCTCCGCACAAAAAGTTCTTTTGATTGGTTGAAAGTAGAAGGTGATCTCCTTGCTTACTTATTTACAACCTTATCTATTTTTAGATGTATAGTTCAGTCGGAGAAAGTAGGTGCTATACTTCCGGAACTGTAACTCTTTAGTTTCTTTTTGTAATTATTGAAGTATAATCAGCCTTGTCAAAAAGCTGTGTTTTCTTTATTCAAGAGGGACACAAGGCCGTATAGTTCTAATATATAAAAAATAATTAAAAAAGGATTTTAAAAAAACACTCTTTTTTTAAGATGGTCTAAAAAGTAAAAAAATAATAAACTGAATTAATCTTATGAATCGGAAAATGAAAACGTGGGTGCTCTTAGATATTATAAGGTAAGCAAGGGCACCTATTTTCAGATTCATAAGATTAATTCAATTTATTATTTTTTACATTTTAGTCCATCTTTAATAAGCATGTTTTTAAATCCTTTGTAATTATTTTTTATGTATAATAGATTAATATTAAACTCCCTGCGAGATAGGCAACCCACATTTCACGCAAAAGACACAAACGTTGCTTGCATTTAAGGATAATTTCCAATGATTTTATTAATTAATTAATTACAATTTAGTGGATTATTTCATCGTATATCTAATGATTGAATATTGTATTGTCGTTGGAAGCAAGCAAGTTTACAAAATTTCAAAGACATCGGATGATGGCAAGTGAGTTACAAATCAATTTTAACATTTGTACGTACCAAAGATGATTACAGAGCAAGTTAATATAAAGGGTGTAATAATAAAAGTTTCAGTGCCAGATCTTCTGACAGAGTGCTGTGCTGCCAATGGGCAATTTTTGGAATCTGTGATCACAATGGATGAACCTTTATTCTCTTTTTGAATTAATAAAACAAAACGAAAGGCAATTGAAACAGCGGGCAGGGATTCCGTTAGGATGTTCGGCTTGAGATGGGGGTGTAAAGTCAAAATTAGGAGGATGTAAATGGAGTTTTACAGGGTTTCTATCGATTTTTAACCTAAAAAAAATCAAAGCTAGAGAATTTTGTACAGTTATTACTTAAACTCTGAAATTAATTCACAGTAATAACATTTAAATAATCACGGATTTCTTTTTTAGAATAGGAACGAAATAGTATGAACTTTTGACATGAACCTCATATATCTCCTAGTAAATAGCAGTTGGATATGTGTAGCTTTGTATAAACCTAAATGTTTACTATCCAGTTATAGAGTAGTTATTTACATATTTTATTTAAAAAAAAAAAACATTGTCGCGCTCAGTTGTCGAACTGAAAACAAAATAGACCTACTTCACAAAGTCGTGCAGAGCTAAAATGACAATCTGTTTCACGAGTTATTTCTGCATCTGACATACACATAGTTGTACTGTTCTCCATAACATTGATTATCATTTTTTTTAAACAGAAAGACGCCTCTTTTCTGAACGTTTTACACACTTTCCAGATAAGAAACAATGACATACTGCAATCAATTCACCATTTTTCCGTTTGTCTGAAAAAAAACAAAACCTCTGCATGACAGTTGTCGAGCGTTGTTGTTGATTTAAATGCACCTTCAAATTGTTTTTTTCTTCTTCTTCTTAACATGCATTGAGGCGATTAGGTAATATTTTCTGAAAGAAAACGACAATCCATCCAATTTTATTTCATATGTGAAATTAAAATTTAATATATATATATATTTTTTTTGCGGGGGCGATTCTGTATTATCTTTCACGATTCGAATTATTCCGTCTCAGTTTGTATGTAAGATAAATATTCAATGAGCACGTTCTTTGACGCTGACTTCCATTTTGACGTTGCTCAGCCGAGATTCTGTCTTTAAAGTGACAAATTAGTAGGTATTTGCCAAAGGAGTCCGTGCATTTTGCGACCATGCAAGTTGCGACTATACGGACAAGCGTTTTGCGACGCTAAGAAAATTAATCGTACGTTTTGAGACCAACCTACCACTTTTAGAATCAGTGACGTCTTAAACGGTTAAAGTTCATTAAAGTTAAAATATTTTTTTTCTCAAATGTCAGCAACATCGCTTGAAAATCGGAGATATCCCAAAGCTGAAAAGGTAACAGGGTTCATTCTGGAAACCTGCTTTCAAAAACTGCCAGGAATACGGAAATAGTATCTTGAGTTTCCAAATGCAGTACACATGTTAAACGAGCAATTAATGCAGAAAACACGAAATATGGAGGAAGAAATCATCTGATGGATGGAATGAAGAATGGGAGAACCTAACCTGACTTTAGCTAACCCGTCTTCGCTTGTCATTAATTCGTATCTGTGCTTAAGTTGTTCCTGGCTTTATATCATATTCTGTACGAAGTTGTTTTCCTACCGGCACATCAATGCGTATGTGAAATTGCAAAAGTAATGAATTCCAATGCCTCACAAAATGTAACATGTAGGGTATAATCTAACCTAACTTTGCCTAACCAGAAACATACAAGCTTGCTACATGTATTAAAAAACAAAAAGGTTTCATTATACCTTAATTAGTTATTACACCTTCATTATACCTTAGAAACTTAATTAGTTATTCCTGTACAATGAAAAAATACTTTTCTTTAATATTCAAACTAATCAAGGATTGCAAGTGTGAAACTAATTAAATAATTGGAAACAAGGTGGCACTGAAGAACATTATATCCGAAATTACAACGAATATCATTCCTTCATTGGTCAGTTTAAACGATTAACAAGTTTTATTGTAATATATGTTTTATTACAACTCACATTAATAATGAAAATGTTTCTTAAATTTAATCAAATAAATTAAGTTGAAAGTCTTACACTACAAACAACACATGTATACTTGCGTTACTTATACTACACAACTGAGTAAAATTCAAATTTTGTGAGCTTGGGTTCTTGTGTTTTGAATAAAACGAATTTTTCAAAGAGGTATATACATGGTCGACGTGTTAATGTTGACCAAATGCCTCGTTCTATTTTATCTTTGTAACACAGTTCGATTTATTTTTCACCGAATGATGAGAAATTAATGTCTGTCTTTTCAACTTTCTCTACAGCTCATCGTTGAATAAATCATGAAGAAAGAGGACATTTGCTCATTTATCGCTAGGTTAAATGAACGTGTATGCTACTAATAAACGTTACAAAACGGGTGGTAATAAGAGATTTATTATTATTATTATTATTTTAGAATCTTGAGTTTGATTTGTAATCCCTTATTAATTTGTGAGAAAAATTACAATATATATAACAATTGTTCTGTAATGGGTTTTAATGTCGGATTATGTTCATATTTTTCAACGTCAGGAAACTTCCATCTACTGCGGGAAATTTCCCTCTGCGAGGGAAATAACAGAGAATTTGGGAAATAATCTCTAAAGATATGCGACAATCTTTATGTCCATAGCCGTACATTAAAAGTGTTTAAGAGTTTTCTGAAATTCTACTTTTTCACTGAGATCTGTTAGCTCTCTTTCAAGATCATTGGCCTAAATTCGTCCTGATGTTAAAAGTACGTACGCTATAAATAAGTAACACTCTTACTGTACGTCATACAGTCATCCATTAGTTCTCACATGTGAAATCACACAGACATTGAACAGAAAGCTTTGATTTTCAGTATTGACCACATGCAAAATATCTTAATAGAATCAGTGTTTGTATTCTTACATGAGATTCCATTTCTTCGATCTTACAATATGTGAGACATAGATCCGTTTATGCCTGAAGTGACCAACGGAAGAATCTAGACGTGAAGCTGAACAATTTTTGTGAACTATGAAACAAGCTTGAGTAAGTACACTAAACATTGAAAAAAAAATACACATGTCCAGATGGAAACCCTAGCAAAGGTTTAAAAAATGGAACCGAATAAAAGTTTGAATAGGGTTAGTTTTTAAACCCAACACATCCTGTCTAATGCTGGTATTAGGTAAAATAGTCTGTTCTATAAAATCTGAAAGAAGTAAGACATCATAAGTTACTAACAGGTAATAGCAGTTTCACGCTCTATATGTGAACATTGGTGTCAACATCACTTCTCAGCATCTGCAACAGCGACACTCTGGTGCTCTTGTACATCTAGAAAATGTATCCAGCTCAGATAAAATACACTAAAATATCAGACTCAAAAATTACACTAGTGTGCAGGGATCGTCGGTACGACTAATGAACAAACAAAAGAGTGATTTGTAAGCACTGAAAGTATTGCATATGTGTGAGAAATATCCCTTAGAATAAGGTACGAAAACATACAATAAGGAATGTAATCACTTTCTTCTAAATGATTTGCTTTGTTCCATAATCCCTGCACACTTTTTGTTTCCAATTTCAGGATATTAAGAATTCATGTTTCTACATCCTTTTCTTTAGTTGAAAATTGGTTCGTGGTGTCCTCAAATCTTGCAACGTTAATTTAGCTCATTTCCCGATGTTATACAATGTTGTAAATTTGCACAGCGACGTAAGTCGGGTGACAATACAAATATTCTATTGCCATCTATCTGGCTTTTCGGCAATATTACTATTTGTTGGATTAGAAGCTTCACAATACTTGTGTCGAATAATGTTTATACCAAATTTGGCGCAGTTAGATGTAGCTGAATGGAATCAATTTGAATACTTGATTATTTGTGAAAACTGTGCCGGCAACCTGAACTACCACACAAACAAGACTGTTTCGGTGGCTCTGAGCTAGTATACGACCTTTCGAACGACACTTAATGCATGTCTCTAAACCTTAAGGTTCACCAGATATATTTTGGCATGGTTTGACAACAATGACAACGGGATTCCTGGGGAGCGGCAACATCCGTTGTATTTCCTATTGAGTCAATGTTTCTGCCAAGTGTGATGCTGCTATGTCTAAAATAATGGAAGCAATGTAAAAATAAAAATAATATTAAAGAAAATAGGCTGGCAACACTGGTAAGTGAGTTGCTTGGCAGCGAGTGCAGTCTCAGTGTGTTTGTATTGCGTCGAATAATGTTAATGCTAAGTGTATTTTTTGTAAAATTTAATTTCTTATTATCTATATGCGGAGCCCACTTAAGCTATTCACCAAAACTAACCTAAAATAAATGCAACCGAATATAGATCAGGCAGCTGATCTATAAGGATCAATAAAAGCTTTTCAGAAGACTTCCAGTTCGAAGGTTCTTTCCCCAAATCATGTCGTATCAATATTGTCAATAGATTTATAAAAGGCAATACCATTCTAAGAAGCTATACTTTACTTTTAAGCCCTTAAACTTATCTTGCATCTGAACATTCTATCCAACTAATGCAATTCTGCTGAATTCACTCCTCAGTCATCTTATAATGCATTTCCCGTAACAATGTCAACTTCGATATCTCTTTAGGAGACATGTCAATAACGTTAAGACAAACCTCAATTCCTTTCTTTCTTTTACGAAAACCCCACTGCTTAAAACGTCGAATGCTTTTCGCTTATTCTAGTGCATCATAGCACCAAGTTTGGCGCAGCTAAATCTAACTGAATGGAAGCAATTTTAACAACTGAATTTTAGAAAATGCGCTGGCAACAGTAAACTACTGCACCAATCAAGACAGTTCCAGGGGCTCTGAGCTAGTCTAACTAAGACATTTCCAACAACATCTCAAGCATCTCTCAACACCATGCAGTTGCTGATATTTTATTTATGGACACGGATGGACGGACTGACACCACGAGCGGGAATAGAACGTTCCTTTTGATACAGCTTTCCTATTAAGAGTCCTAAGAGCAGCAGTAGCCGTAGTAGTAGTAGAAATAGTGAAGCCTAGGTGACAGAAAATAAAGCCTGTATAGGCCTTTACTGTTCAACTTATTAAGAATAGTCAACTATGGGAGATATCGTATTTTAATTTCAGCGAGGGCCCCTAAACGGATTCTACTGGAGCCAATTCGACAATACAATGCAATCTCAAATTGACTGTCACTTCCACAAGGAAGTAATAAATAATTGAAATAATAATTGAAATTTTAAGGTTTATATGGATTACTCTTCATTATCGCTACCAGCAGTATTTAATACAAGCGATGGTAAATTAAGTGGGAACCCCCAACAGCCACTGCTAGGTAAACCAGCCTAATATGACCTAGACTCAATAAGTACCTTAAAACATTGGATCTCATTAATTTTTGTTTTGCTGGGAGAATAGGGACAATTACAGCTGGTGTTCAAATGAAATCAGTAACCATTAAATTGTTTTATTCATAAACATTTAGGACGCACATTATCTTTACATTCTTAGGTTCTTTTGAAAAGAAATCCGTCAGTTTTCAGATTACGTCTCCTTACTAAGAATAGTAGAAAGCTTCTTAAAATAGCATAAATTAACAGTAAAATATAAAAGTATCATACTTGAATTAGATATCAAACAAAAAAAATAATAGTTAAGAATATCCATATTAATCTACAATTTTAAAAAATATTATCGACGACCAGGGTTTGAACCCGTGACAAAATGAAAATTCATTATGAGTTTACCACGGCAACCATTCATCCAGCATCTTATACACTAGATGCTATTCATTTTACTAGATTTCAATGTAAGACTATGGATTGATACCACATTCAGTGTTTAATTTATTACTATTATTAATATTATTTTAAACCCTTCTTTTAATTTGTAATTACATATTTATTTATGAACGCAAGTACAATGCATATCACACTTGTTCTGTAATGAATTTTAATGTCGGATTATGTCTATATTTTTTAGTGTTAGGGAACTTAATCTACTGCCGGAAATTTCTCTCTGCGAGAGAGATAACTGGGAATTTGGGAAATATTCTATAAAGACATGCGACAATCTTTTTGTCTATAGTTGTACCTCCGATTCTATTAATAAAATACTGTCAAAATCTTAATTAAACTTGGTATATGTAATGGACACCTAGTCATTCATTTCATTTTAGGTTATTTATTTATAGTTGTATAAGAAATAGTTTTTTAATTATGATTTGGTTTATTTTTGTAAAAGTTTGCGAGAGAACAAGGGTTTGTTAAGGTAACACTGAAGGCTTTTCGTTATTCAACTTTTACTAGGTGTGCTGGTTTGAGTGGAAAAGAAGAGGACTTTACTGTTGTGTGGTTCTTGATCGAGAAAGGTTCTTGGTTGTGAAAGGAGATTTTTCGTTCAAGTCTCTTGGTTCTTCGCTGAATCGGTGTTGCGTGTGGTTGAGTCATTGCTTCAAGCTTGGTTGTCTTCCGTGAAGTCATGTCAAATGGGTGAAAAGGAGGCAATTTTTTTTCAGCTTCAGATTTAATTCAATATTTTTTATTCTATTAGAGATTTCTCGTGTGGATTCAATTAATTCAGTTTAATTTGATAGGGAAACGCGAGTGAGTAATATTAGTTTGATTTTCAGTTAATCTTAGTAGAATTTGTGTGCTTAAAAATTAAATTGTTTAAGTTTCATTTAGGTTTGCTTTTTTGAGTTCATTCATAATTATAACAAAGTTCTATAAATAGTTTAGTGAATTAATTATGACTGTGTAAAGTAATTTTTTATTTAAACTAAACGTTGGTAAGATTTAAATTTGTTTCGTATTCAGATATAAGTCGTGATAAATTCAGAGCAATATTTAACTAATTAGTAATTAAAATTTCAGTTCCGTTTTTCCTCCTTAAAAAGGGAATAATTTTTTTCTCTCTTTTTAATTCTTTCTCATTTTGTTTCTAATATTTAACTTACGTAACACGTGGTTTAATTGAAGTTCAGTCTTAAAGGAGTAAAGGTGGTTAAATAGATTTTGTTGAAGTTAAATTTGACCTTTGATTAAAAAGAGTTAAAAGCCGTAAAAACTGCATTAAATCATAAAAGTAAATTTCTATAATAATTATTGATTTTTAATAATTGTTATTAATCTGTAATTAACTGAATTAAGAAATTCTTAATTGGAAGTAATATTTTGTGACATTTAGGCGGAGGTTGTTGAGTCGAAATGTTTTAGTAGATATCAGGACACATTTGAACTTTTTGGTTAAGGTGGCTCAACATAAATGCTTTTGCTTTAACGTTTCAAGAATTTTGACATAGATAGTAATTATAATTCAAAAATTCATATTAAATCGTTGTTAACGAATTGTAGATCGGTTATGGATTTGTTTAACTGTTTGAAAGTTTCATTTCTGGGTTGTTCAGTTACCGCTTTTAAGAGTCAAAAGAAGGACGCCAGTTGGGATGGTAATCTTTTCCTCTATGGTCTGTATTTCTTGTTGAAAAATGGTAAGTGTTACTTTAATTTTCTTTTGGTGTGAATGAGTGAGAGTTAGTTTCGATTTGATTTCTCATTTGTTTTGTTCAATTTCGTGGACGGAGTGTTTGGACAACTTTGGAATTAGGTTGAGTGACTTCGTTTGTGTCGGAACGAGGAAATTTGTTTAAAACTTGATCTCTCGCAAAATAATAAAAAGTTTTTTTTTATTTTGAGAAGATATTCGTCGTGTAATATTCAAATTCAATTTTGAAATATGAAAGTTTTTCTTTAAATAAGAACTAATTGTTTCTTGGACACAAGACAGAACTAATTTGTTTTGAAAGGTCTACAATATTTTTGTTCGTCTCTTCGAGTGTAAATAAAGAAATTGTGATTAACTTTAATCAATAAATTTTTAAATAAATAGATTTTGTTTTTCGATTTTTCTTTGTTAAATTAAAGCAACAGAAGGACCTTTTGCGATAGCTTGTTTTGGGGAAATTCATTTTTTTTTCATAGTCAAGCGCTACTGATCTAAATTTAATTTAGATGCCTTCTTTTCTTTCTTATAAGCGATTGATATATCGTGATTACATGTCACGTTGATCGGCGCTTGTAACATAAGGGAGGACGGTTACATATAGCAAGCAAATAAGTCTAGATACATTCCAATAGTAATTTACAGATGTCGCGCATAATTTCCTTTTTTATGTTCTTTTTTCTATAAATTTATTAGGGTGAGTTTGTTTTAAAGAAGAAGGATAACTTCTTATCAGTATTTTCATCTAAAGCACAAAGTATAATACGAAACTAATAAACTGATAATGTGGTTTCACATTTTCTCTAGAAATGAAATTGTTTGCAACAACTGTGTACATAATGTGATACAGATATGTAATTTATACTCTTGTATTGCTTACGAAATTCTCTGAGATTTTTGGAAAGGCACTTAGGGACGGAATAAGTCCGTGTCTTGTAAAGTACGTAATATCCGTCAAAATTTACAATGTGTTGTACCCATAATGATGCTGTATGTAGTAATACATTGTTTTTCTCTTTATCTCTTACAGGTAAGTTCCAGTTAGAATCCAAAACGATATATAGATAACGGATGTACACCGAAAGTGTTGTGAGTAAAATCTTTGCAATTTGTAACAATATGATTATGAATAGAGAGATAGGAAGGAAATTCTTAGAAGGTGAAAAAATATTTGAAAGTCACTGTGACAAAATTGATAAGTAAGCACAAAGGTAGTTTAAGGAATTGTTAAAATTTGTTTAGACGTGTTAAAAATTCGAGACGAAATTTCATGTATTTGATATAAAAGTGTCTAGGAATTAGGAAAAGATGAAGAACGAACATAATTTTATAACTTGCCTAATGGAAGAGGCAATGAAGACAGGCATTTTAAATGCAAATTCAAGTTCAGACAAAAGAAAAAAAAACTGTCAATCGGAAATTGAATTAAACGAATTTATGTATAAGCTAAACATTAAGTGTTAAGAAAGACATATTTGTATTTTAATGTAAAATCTGCGAATGTTTTGATTAGCTGTTCGTACCCTGTGGTCCGCAAACTTCTAGGGGTGGGGGGTCACGACGTGCTCACGGTGGTCCGCGAAGACCTTTGGAAATAGTCACGACCTCTGCCAGAAATTGCAGTGGTATAGAATACCACAATTAGTAAAGATTCCACTAAATGCCTTTTCCCAACATTACCAAATTTCACTGATTGCCATAAGCTAGTAACGAACTCTGAATTTAGATAAAAAAAAATCACCTTAAATTTTACACATGCCTTTGGATTCGGACTTCTCACGAACTTCTTCTATTGGAACCCACTTACAGTAAGGACACCTGATAGCTAAAACGTCAAAATCCGTAATATCAACACGCTCAGTTATGAGTAGTAGAACGATGAGTACCGATGTGGTCATCTTTACCGAGTAGGCCGACTTCGAACAAATGACTCTATGTGAGCTTACTTCTCAAGGTATCTCACAAATGACAATTGATTGATTCAAGTTACAGGTCAAAATCGTTTAGACCGGGTTAATTGACTGAAGAGTCAATTATCATGTCGCCGGGTCACACAGTTCGTCTGGTTATTTGCATTAAGACCGGGTCAAGTTTCGGACTGGGTCGCATTGAGAGCGACCTGGTTTAAGTTCCGGATTAGTTGTTAGCAGGCGAAGATAGGTTAGTGGTTAGACCTTTTTTCAATACCACTGATGAAAAGGGGAAAAAAAATATTTCAAGGGATTTCATTTTTTAAAAAAATAACACAAGAAAGTTGATTACAATCAACATATTACTGACAAGAAATAAAACTATGTTCACTCACTCCCTGTTCTAACGTTATTTCCGGGGATATTAGTCTCCCAATACGATTGCATTTTACAACTCAATTTACTATCAGATATTCGAATAGCTTTACTGTTCTTCTCCATTGAATTGATTGGCTATAAAGCAGAGACTATCTTTTTTTCATAATTAGATTTTTCAAGCACTACCTGGTGAAAACAACGACATATCGCATCCCGTTCAATATTTCCCATTGATAGGACTACAATATTTTTGAGAAATCAATCCCCGACACTTTAACCATATCCATTAAACATTGTTAATTCGGTATAAGTAACAAATATCAGGCAAATTGCAAAACTATGTCTGTTTGCTTTTTTTAAATTTACTCTACAAGAATATTATTATATTCTTTTTCTTAAAAGAAAATTGCATACATAAATTTCTAGAATATGCAGTCTTTTGAAACGTAAAGAAAACCCATAAAACTATAAATTGTTATTACTACTAAGAACAATATCGCTGCTACTACAATTTATAAGTAGAGTACAAATAATTATTACAATTATTTGTTTATCACTATGCAGGTCTAAGCATGGGCTTATTTATGGGGGGCATTACCCCCCAGTCAATTCAGAATGACTATACATGTATCATTCTAAACGATAGCTCTTTAAGTAATTGCCCCTGCAGGGTCTCTCTGTTAAATCCGCTCATGGGTCTGAGCCAAATTTATTGAAACAACCTAAAACACAGGATTTTCTCGATTCAGGACGCTGATCCCAACACAACATGAAATACCGTAGTGTCCGGACTAAATCAGGACGTAGGGTAGTGTGAAATTGTAGACGGAGGGGAACGGAATGACTGTGTTCTGCTCGTAGTTAGAGCAACAATCAGTAATGATACATGGGAAGTGAGAGCTTTGTTAAGATTAAATATCCAAAACGCATGTATGCAAAGTAGCAAGAACATGAGAATTTGGGTCGGTAGAGCGTTACGTATGCAAACAAGCAAAACAAAGAGGCTATCATTTTGTTGTATCCTTCAACTTACATTTAATATCCCGGTCTCACACTATTGAAGGACCCCTTCCTTACTGCAATCTCCCAGCGAACCCCTAAAAGAGAACACATCATGAAGTACAACAAAAGTTTTGTACTCACCACTCGCCTGTACTTAGGGCTACCAGAAGATAATCCAACAGAAACAGATGAGAATAGGGTGTTTATTTCACAGAAGGAGGTAAAGGGAACGAAGATGAGCTCACAACACACATGATTCACAAAACACACTGCACTTAGGTCCAAGTGCAAGACCTTGTTTAAAAAAAAAAAAAAAAAATAATAATATTTAAAGAAAATTTTGATTTTCTTAATTAAGAGTTTTATCTAGTTGTCTCTTGGCCAAGGCACTCTTATTACGGTGTTTCTCTGCACTCTTCAAACCGACGAACAACCATTAGTAATGTCCAGTGTTAAAGTTCCATCACTGAGCTGGGATTTGAAGGCTGCTTACGTCTATACGTAAAGAAACTGCATTTATGAATGTGTGGCGATGAAAAACACGATGAACTTGGTGGTGGCTTGTTACACACTTCACAACCGAAAAGCTAGGTTGTGGCAGAGGAGTTGTTAGATGAAATCTGACAACTCTTTAGTGTACTTATTGAGTTAGTACTGTCTATGCCAAATGGGTTCTTGTACTGAACTGTCAAGCACTTAAGGACAGCACTGAAAGTTTATCTGTCATTTTAATCTGACGATAAACGGAGATCAAAGATACGACTAAAAGTCCACCACTCGATGTCTGGTATACATTATAAGGTAGTATGCACATGTATATACAATATTTACAACAAATAACACAATGAAATAAACTTGGCACTTCTGTACATTTTGATTAGCAGGGTCTATCAATGTACGATGCTCAATTGTTCACCAATATATGTGCGGAGTGATTCTTTAAACTAGCCTTTTAACACATTAATTACCTTATTTAGATAAGAATTGTTTCATGACGATTGTTTATCTGAATATATATATATATATATTCTAGAATTGTTTTCGATCACTACACACTGCACATTTTCTGGTCCGTGGATCTGATTGGGGACGTAATATGAAGTATAATTGCACTTCAGAGGGGGCCAAAGAGACAGATTTGAGTTAAACAGTAGCTATTGGTTGCAAGGCGTGTGACGTCACTACACGGACCGTAAGCGTGTATACATAAGAAAGAGCATAGAGAATAGTGGATATAAAAAGTGATATTGCACGCAATATTTTGTAGCGAAAAAGTTATATTTATTTTTGTTATCTCTTTTATGATTGAATGATGAATATAAACAGTTAAACGATATAAAAATACACTATAAACTACCTAAATTGTGAAAAGAAAAAAAAGCATCTTAACGTTACCGGTATGTGAAAGAGAAACTCACACTCGAACGAAATTGATTTTAGAACTGTAATATTAAAATTAGAATTATTTTCATTACAAAAGAGAGAAAATATAATCCTGATAATATTATTTACCTTAAAAATAAATATATTTGTGCATCCTTTTGGCAATTATTCGTGATCTATTAAGTGCACGATCAATTATAACAGTGAGCGCCATCTCTAATTCACACTCACACCTAAGCACAAGGGTCGTTCAAGTGTTACGTAAAAATTCAAGGAGATGGTTTAATTTAAGCTTTAATTATTTCATCTGGTAGTGGGGAAAGGCATAAGAACACTACGTACGTAAAATTCGATTACAAACATATTGTAAATTTAAAGATTGAAACAGTAATTTGGGCTACGAAATAACGATAATACATTACAAGTGGAGGCCAGGGTCTTCGTCTATGTTACCTTATAGGCAAGCTCCTGTTGATACTGATGGCAAGCCTGGAAAACCTCAGTCAACGTAGCCGGCAGAGAACTCAACCTGTGAGCCTTGTCATTGCCGTTCGGAAACTTCGGAACAGTGCTAGAACAGGTTACAGTTTTCGTGTTGGCCATGCTGACTGAGGGTTTCCAGGCATTTCCAGGGAATGCTTGTATAGTACCTTGGTTATAAAACCGTGGCCGCTGTCTACTTTATTCTGGATGGATGCTCGCGATAGTTTCTCAAACTTCTGAGCATAGCCTTACCTGCCTATATGACCCATAAATGTAAATTAGATTTAAGTAAAACTTACAGAAGCTTAAATCACAAGTAATAGACAGAGAGAGAGAGAGAGAGAGACAGACAGACAGACAGACAGACAGATAGCGGGCGCATACTTTCATGAATTTCCTATTCATTATTTGAGGATGAAAGATAATAATATTAATATATTATTATTATTCCAACTGGAAAACAATGTAACAATTTACTATTTTTAATGTTGAGAACTAAATACATGCTTGCTTTACCCAGCTCCACTGGCCCAGTTGTCACGATCACTGACTTTCAATAAGCATTAGGTTCGAGTCCCGCACACCCCGGCCATATGACAGGTTTTGCGAAGTTTTCCTTTGTCCCGTAAGTAAAATGCCACGAAGGTACCTTAAACATAGACCCTGGCCAGAACCCCTATTTTGACATAGATAAAGAACCAAGGAGGTACAGTATGTGCTAAAACATGTAGTAATTAATTATAAATTTTAGGCACTACGTATAAAATTATCATATAATATATTTTGGAATCAAAAAGCTTACGTTTCGAAGCACAGTGAAAAAATAGGAAAAAAGCTCAGATTCGAGAAGCGACGCAAAAATAAGCATAGCTTTTTCGAAAAAAGAAAAACTTTTCTTTACAAAGATTTCGATTTTTCGAACATTGCTACAAAAATAAGAACTAAATTTTATTATAAGATAGTACTACACCGCCTCATAATTAATTAAACTCTTTCCCTCTATAACATTTTTCTCCATGCCACTTAGGCAATTTTAAGAAGAATCTGTGCCATGTTATCAACTCTGCAACCCTAAAAGTTCATTTTAAATCCGTTTTGTTGTCATGAGGAAGGAAATGAATGGTGCAAATCTTTACATCTTTTATTTGAAATTTGTCCATTCCTTTACACCTTACAGTCTTCTTTGTGCTTCTTTATCAAGAAAATAATAAAACATTACATGTGGGTTGTTTCGGCCCGTGTATTTACACGTTGAAACGGCAAAGTTATTGTGCTTACTTTATATTTAAATATAACGGGGATCACAAAGAAAATAATACAGTTATTTATTCCTTTCACAACTACTTTAATAGCGCTCTACATAACATTAAAAATAGTAAAATGTCATTAGGTTATGATAAAAACACGGTCGCTAGCTGATCCTAGTAGACGACTCAATGTGAGGGTCCGTGCAGTGACGTCACGGTACAGTTTCACATAGATGGCGCCATCAGTTTCACATCCCTGAATGGCATACCTAATAAATTCAAAATACCTTGATTGCACTTGATCAGTAATGCGATGTTAGTGACATCTTTCACTATTGTTTACTGTAAGTTCAAAAAGTAAACAAACAAATAGAACGATGTTTGTGTTAGGTCAACTCATGTGACACGCCTTTACAAAACATAGTTTGTGTGGTTAAAAATCACAACACCATATAGTGACGTCCTCGCGAACACTCAATATAGTTCTTAGTATCGCGACTTTGTCACTCGCGTTCCGAATATACATCAACGATACTTGTACACTGAGATACGGTCAATTCGTGTGTTCATTGTATCGTAATTAAAAAGCAACTCTCTCTGTGTCGCAGCCTTTCCGGAGTTGTCTCCAAACACCGCGGTATAAAGTGAGAGACTCGCTCTCTACCTGTCTCCAGTCATATGGACGGTAACCTACTTACGTGCGACACAGGACGTCTATTAAACATAACATTAAAATACAGACTTAAGATGTCCACTCCCCGTTTGATAAATGGTTCATCTGAAAGCCCATGCTACACAGATTATATACAATATAATATACTTGCATGACACCCCTTAATTACTTATATTTACAAAGAAAAACAAACGTAAACAGGCTGAATTTCGAAGTCTCCTGCTTCATGAGGGCGCTTGCCAGGTGCTGCCACCAGGTGGCGAAATGCAGCAACTACAGGGCTAGTGTCTGCTTCTGCGTGAAAGGTAAACAAGACAAGGTGGAGCGACTTTCAAATGCGGTTTCCTACCAAATACACATAAAAAAAAGCAATACAAGATAAATGAATGACTAAAATACACATAAGAATATATTTACATAATCACGCGGAGATGACACAACAGGAAAGATCAGAAATTTGAATTATCATGTTAGTATCCCCTTTCATGTGTTGGTGGGATGTATTCCCATCCCAGGTGGTGCTGACGACGACAGCCTGGAAGTGTTCCCAAATAGTGCTTTTTTTTTTAAAAAAAAAAAAAAAAGATCAAATCAGATCACGTACAAGGTTTACAACGACACAAGGAAATACATAACAAGTGAAATTCGGGAGTCCAAGAAAAATAAAATAGCCATTCATAACTAACTACCATAAACATAGAAACATATCACTAAAAATGTATCCCTCTGCGGTACAGAAAGCCAAGGCTCGTGTTCTCGAACGGCGGAGACGAGGGTTGAAGGGAGAGAGGTGCGAGAATTTGACGGCGACAGACGTGTGTGCTCTCTACAGTAGCCCTACTTATTACGTATAAAAATCCCTTCATAACAACATCCAAGTATTATGTTGTTTGATTGCTTATGTCAGGGGCGGCTCTTTATTAAAACGATTGAATTGACGTTTCTACAGGACAAAAGTACTGCATTTCAGATCAAAGTTTGATTATTGAGAAATTCTATTCTAACCCAAAAGTTTAAAATAAAAATACTTAGAAAAACTACAAAATTGTGAAACAGTGTATTATTTATTATTTCACGCACAGTTTCTTCCATGGCGTTCCCACTCGCACTTAAGTTAAGGTGCAACTGGTAAATATAATTCAGTTGTTGGCAATTATTTACTTTACATGAATCTAGTATATCCGGTTTTTTGTTGGTTTACTCTAACAGTTGGCCAATTGCTTACGAACTTCACATTGGAAGCTTGGTTAGTCGAAACGGTAGAAACAGTATCGCATTAAGAGATGATTTGGTACCATGTTCTTATTATCATAAGGTGTTCTACCCCATGATTTTTTCCCTTGGTGTTACATGTTAACAGAATTTGATGCAAGATTCGTGATTGTGTCAGTATTGCAACAAAACAGTAAACCTAAGCTACAACGCTGTGCTCAGTGGTTACTTACAAACTTAACTACATATTCAAGTAGAGATCTCTTGACTCGCAATACGATTTGAGAACAAAAGAAGAGCGTGGAGCCCTAAGCTGCTGCAGTATGATAATCCCGTTCCACGCAAAGACAACATACTTGGGAGTATTCCTGTATTCTGGTCTTACGTTTGATCACCATACAACAAAATTTAATAGTTAACGCTGAGACAACTATCCGCATTAGATCCTATGCTGACTAGTCATGACCTGAAAGCAATTGTACTCTCTACACTAACATATGCAAGCCCACCATAGCAGCAAGCTGTCATATTACAAAATTGTTATATCATATAGCATCCACCGTACACCGGCTATGATAGATATAGAAAAAGTGCACAAATTTTGATCGTAGAAGCTAGAGAATCTGGCAAAAGCTCCCAAGACGTTTAAATAAAGCCATCGCTCAAATAAGAACTGCATACTATTATCGAAATACCTACCGCATCCCTAGACCCTAACATTGAATTACCTTACAGGCTTTCAAACCGAATCACCCTGGTCGTCAACAGTAAAATTTAGATTTTTAGGTCGATTCATCAGATTCATCAAGAGGTATGCTTGGTCGACCGTAATGTTGACCCAATACAAAGCTCTACAATACATATGAAATTATTTGTGGGTTAGCTATCAATAAAGTTCACTCATGTACCTTCAGTCTACTGAACACAAACATAGATTCAAAAATATATTTTTTTTCATCTCGCTTCTTTCTTTGTGAAGGTTATTTAATGCTTTTCTGAAAAAGCTATCTTTTTTGTCTCCTAGCAGCAATAAAAGCTTGATGAGGGATTTTCTTTACGATTCTTAAAACTCACAGTAACTACTTATGTTCGAGTTTGAAGTGGATCAAATAAAAGAAACGAAATGTTGATGATGTAGAAGCTGAAATTTTTTAGAGAAAATAAAATAAACCTATTATGAAACAAGACATTTCTTAGAACTTACAACGAACCTGTTACTAATCAGGAAAAAAATATATATATAAATACTTATTATTTTCAAAAGCTATTAGTTACGAAATTTCCATGAGAAATAATATTATGTTCTGACCATGAATTGGATTCAGAAATAAATAGTTTTAAACCTGGAAAGGAAATCTTGTAAATGTCGTTCCACTTCTCAAGTTAGTCCAGGTTTAATCCATTTTGTGCCCCTTTAAGTTTGTAATAGATGTGAATAAATGCACAGTAAGAAACGGTTACTTAAAATTGAGAGAAAAGCTTCTTATCTGTGAACCGAGAAACATTTTTTTTTTTTTAGAAATGAGATATGAGCGTTTTTATTTTCAATTAAATGAGAATGCTCATATCTCATTTGCAAGAAAATAGTTTCTCGGTGCACAGATAAGAAGCTTTTCTCTCGATTTTAAGTAACTTTTTTTTTAACTTTTCAGGTTTTTGCTACTTACTAGGAAGGGTACCCAGGTGTAACATGCCGATTGTGATAAGATTGCACAGACATAGAGAACATCGAAAAAGAAGCGACACGTACTTTTTTATATCGACCAACAACTGCATTGAAAGGGCAAATAGGGGCATAAACATGGGGTCAAAATGAGATTGTGTGGAATATTGCGTGAACGAGAAGAGATATCGGAAAAGGTTAAATGTACGAAATACTACCCACAGTCGACGCAAGGCAATGAGGTAGGACGCACCCATGCGAAGAAAGCAGAACATCCGGAAATGGACAAATCACATATTTCCGGATTTCCAACATTGCCACAATGTGCTACGGAAATGAGCGAAGAGGCTGGCAAGGAGCAGGGAGAAAGAAGAAACGAAAACGGAAAATACGTGATTTTGCTTCAGGTGCATACTTCGCCCGTATGCTAAAAGGACACAGATTCATCTCAATGCACGAAGATGGGAGAACACTCAGGAAGGATGTAAACGCCGTGCGTAGAGGCAGCCAGCGAGACAGTACTGCACAGTGGGTGGCATATATCGCGTAATGGGAACAACGATGAGATGCATGCTGGAAACGAAAATGTGTGTGAGCAGTAGTAACACAAAAACAAACATGCATTGCACAGTAGAATGTAATAACAGGTGGTCCACATATGTCACATAAACAGCAACAGTAATATCAGTACCACGCATGAGTATCAACATGACATCAACATAACAGTGTGCAGGGCTATATGCTGGAAACAAGTCGCTCACTCCTGATAAGTAGCGCAAAAATGATATTTCAGCAAGAAATCGTCCAAACAAAACCAGCGTTGTCACCACGAACACTTGATGATGGATGGGTTCTGGCACTCTGCTGCGCAGACCAATGACGTCAACTGATGAAAACAAAATTCCACTGGATTTGGAAAGTACTCTGGTCGTGTTGAAAGATATCCAGAACGAAAGCACGTGTATTAAAATACATGTATGTACCGTGGAGACGACAGTTGATTATGCACAAGGGATTGAAGTGTCAGGATATTGTCTCTGCTGTGTAGATTGATGTTGAGTTGCTGAAGGCGTACCGCATCAGATACTTTGCGTACGAAGTTCTTTCAAACTCTGACACCATACACGTCCAGAGGTTGTATTAACCTGGTTGTGTGCGTAGGTATGTTGCACTGCCTGTTCAGTGGCATTATTGTTGCCAAGTCGGCTCGATCATAACCCGTCCACGAGTCGACTAACAGTACCGCTTGCTCATTGACCTGTGGAAGGAACACCGATTGGAACCACGTCTTAATGATTTGTTTTGTCACTTTTCCAGATGATGATGCACAAATGTATAAGTTTTGTGGGCGGAACATTGTTTGTTGAATCCGTGGCCCAAACATACCATGAAGCTCTTTCAAGACTATGAGCATGGGCGACAGCAACTTTCCACTGGCAGATATAACAGGCTGTATTGTGTAGCTATGTGTGATGGCAGGTAGAGATTGCATTCTTGCTGTGATATACTTCTCGCCTCGCAGAGCCAGACAGCGTCCAGAGTGAAATTCCAACGTCAACCTGCTCTTTCTTTCCTTACAGTACCTGCACGTGCATGCCGTACTACGTCATCTGACCTTGCAATCCTTTATCTATGAGTTATTTCTACAACTCAACTTGATGTTTTGTGGTGGACAAACACCGTGTGTGTGGGTTTTCTCGAGGTCCTCCCGTTTCCTCCCACTTTCTTCATTCCACCAATTCATCCTATCGTCATCCATACTGCCTGAGCCGTAGTTGCCTAAAGTCCTTAAAGTAAATTCAAATTTTAAAAAATCAACTTGATGTTCTGACATATATGCCACCCACTGTGCTGTACTGTCTCGGTGGCTGCCTCTACGCACGGCGTTTACATCCTTCCTGAGTGTTCTCCCATCTTCGTGCATTGAGATGAATCTGCGTCACTTTCGCATACGGGCGACGTATGCACCCAAAATAAAAACACGTATTTTCCGTTTTCGTTTCTTCTTTCTTCCTGCTCCTTGCCAGCCTCTTCGCTCATTTCCGTAGCACATTGTGGCAATGTTGGAAATCCGGAAATGTGTGATTTGTCCATTTCCGGATGTTCTGCTTTCTTCGGATGGGTGCGTCCTACCTCATTGCCTTGCGTCGACTATGGGTAGTATTTCGTACATTTAACCTTTTCCGATATCTCTTCTCGTTCTCGCAATATTCCACACAATCTCATTTTGACCCCATGTTTATGCCCCTATTTGACCCTTTCAATACGGTTGTTGGCCGATATAAAAAAGTACGTGTCGCTTCTTTTTCAATGTTCTCTATGTCTGTGCAATCTTATCACAATCGGCGTGTTACACCTGGGTACCCTTCCTTGTTAGAGTGTGTTGTTAAGCAGGTCTGTTAGCTGTAAGAAATAAATAAAATTGTAGTGTGCAGTGGAGGGCGATCGAACCCGGTCATTGCGGTACTAGTTTATTGACTGAAGCTGCTGAGCTTCGAAGAATACTACTTCTGTCACTCTTCTTGTTAGATATTCTAGAAGTTTGATGTGAATGAGAATGACTGATATTAGCAGGACATATTGTTAGCAACGCTTATGTAAAGCAGTATGTACAAAGAAATAGAGAGAAAATTAATATACAATTGGTTAAAGTTTAGCTTCAGAACGACAGAACATATTCCGAATACATCTTTTACAAATATTTATACATCTTAACATAACCAAAACAATTTTAGAGGAGATATTGTATGTTGTAAACTGCATTACTTATACCATCTTCATGCAGTGTTTGCTTGTTAGTTGCAATAAATGTTTTCCTTCTGCATGGTCTATGGACAGTATAAAGGATTGCTAGAATGTTACAATCCCTTGACTGTAAATAATTTTGAATCTACTCCACCTACAAGTTTCATTATTAACAAATGTTTCGATTCCAGAACGAAACTTTTTAAGAGAAGGACAAATAAGTGTCGAATAAGAGCACGAAAATTTTAGAAAGGAGGGCATATAAACTATTCATAAAAGTACTGTATTTATCGAATTAAGATTCTAACATATGGCATTAATACAATTTATCCTGCAGTTGTATTTGTTAGCTATTTGAATTTCCATATTTTCTAATTTAGCAACTTGGATTACCATTGGTTTACGTGGATAATATTGATTGATAATGGCTGTTTTGATCATATAAAATGTCCTCTTTAAAGACAGTACAGTTTATACACTACGTTGATAGTAGGACACTTTCCTTCTTCATCGCCTTCTAAAACATCACGATGTCGTTCCCTACTTTTAGCTTTTTGACACCCACTACAGTACCATGCTTTACCAAATGATTTAAGCGATTTACATTCTTCCTCCTTTAGGTTCACACAGTTACAATGAAAGGTATTTCCACAATTACCACATTGGATTCTTTTATCTTGCCTCGCAATCAGTTTTTGACATTTATAGCATGTCGCCATTTCGAGTGGTTGATATATGTGCTCTCAGATGAAAAGTTACACAACACAATTGGTTACTGGTAATCCTAACTGAATTATTCACCGTAAACTACTACTGTATATGTCAAAAGTTATATTTTTCTTCAATGTTTAACGTGGTTAAATAAGGATTTACTCCTAATATCTTGATAGCACTGTTAGATTTTAGTTTGAAAATAGTAGAAATATGAAAATAGTACTTAATTTCTGGAACTTATTTTCTCATGGAGATAAGACCATTTCGAAAGAAGCTCCTCATGTAAGGTACTGTATATTCTTAGTTAAAACTAAAAAAAATATTTATTCAGTTAGTAGCTGGTTCATATTGAGTCCCCATGTTTCTTCCTTCCGACAACCACCTCTGGTACATCTTGCTTTGGTTAGCAGCAGAGAAACAAACAGATCAAAGTCTCATAAATCTCTAAAATCATTACAGCTTGACATTGACTTCCATGCCTCATCTTTCAACTAGCTTATGGAGAATGCCCTCCGGAATGTTTCGCCATTTCTCTTGCAAAATCTCAGACCGCTGGGGAATAGAAGTTGTCCGCATCTCCCGAGATCCAACTCCTCTCAAAGGCTGTATAGGATTGAGGTCGGGACTCTGGGCCAGCCAATCCAACGTTGAACATTGTGCTCTTCATATTACCGCATAATAGCAGCGTCATCTTGGAAGTAACAGGGGTTCATCCCATAAAACACTCACAATGTGGAAAGCGTTAGATTGTTTATAATTTTACAGTACGACATTGTATCACTGTTGCCATAAACAATCACCAGTGGTCCTACACTGTAGTACGCGAAACACTTCCCATGCCGTTATGCCACCACCACCAAATTACGTGGTGGTCAGTAGGGACTTCGGTAGAAAGCGTTTCCCGACCCGAGTAGTCGCCACACGGATGCACGTCCATCGTACCGAAACAATGTGAATCTCGAATTGTCACTCTGCTGTTCCCGCCCATACAATTCATTTTATCTTATCGAATTGCCACTCCACAAAATTAATTTTCAGTATACAGTTGCGATGGGCCAACACCACTTAAGTCTCCGAGGTTTATTGGACATTGTGACATGGGCTTTATGTGAAGCTACTCTGCCTGAAAATCCGAGGTGGTGTAATGGAATGGAAATGGGAGTTTGCAATGGAAATGGATATCCCCTGTTACTTTAATTTTCAATTTCAACTTTTCTATGGCCTTCAGGAATCTCAGGTTCAGGCCGGAATAGTGTTAGGGAAACAATGTTAGAAAGTAGTCAGCTAGGGTCTAGTTTTGATGTACCATCTCGGCATGCCCCTGTTGCTACCAGAAACTGTCTAATAACGATTTTTAACAATCTCACGTTGCAGGGTTCTGTGATCTGTGATGGTAAGAATGTTTGGTCACTCGTAGCGTTTGTCATACCTGCAGTGTCGCTCCTCCTTTCACTCACTTACATAGTTAATTGGGGCCTACCTTTGCCTTGCTGGGCCACACACTGCCATGGCACCCCACGATTACGTCCTAATCGAAATGAAATCCGGCAACTCTGCAGGACGCACTATGACTTTCATTACTGATTCCCTTCTGAAACACATCAGGCATGGTTCAGGTTGCATTATGGAAGAACGAGACCAACAACCTATCGTCACAGGCTGACTATTTATATTTTGGTAAATACGTTTGATAAAATAAACGAGAATCGTATAATTTCTCGCGTATACTAAAAGTGCCATCACACATTTCGTTCCAAATGAATTCAGTGAGATATTTAAAATAGAAGTTCCGTTCATGTCATTCTTTGTTCATTGTTTGTACAAGACGTGATTCGGTTCATTAACCAGGGGCAATACATAGATCATAGTTAACCCGTAGATCAACTGGAGTCTTAAGAAATAAACAGTAATTTTCTTGAAAACTAATCGCCTCCAATAAATACAAATTCTCTCCGGGTGAAAGTTTCTGAACTCGTCACCACTGCCTCCAACTGCATGGGGGTGGGAACAGTGGAAACACTTACTTAAAATAGGTTGGTAACACTGATACCAACGCTGTTTAGAAAAGGGGACACCTACATGATTTATTTATTGTGTCGAATAATGTTTATGTCAAGTTTGGTGCGGAAAGGTTCCGGTGATGACAACAATCTTTAAGAAAACGACCGGGTTAGTGAATGACCGAAATAAATTATAAGAAAACTCGATTAAATTTCACGACTTGTCGGTTTTCTGTTCACATTCGTTACGTTAGGTTCACAGAGATTTGTTAATGTTAGGTTAATGCAACCATGCTTCTCCTTCCCTTAACTGGATTTGCTCCATAATGAACATCAAATATAGGAGATATAGCGTACAACATACATCTATAGCTTCAAAGAACTGGAAACTATGAGTGAAAAGAAATGTGTGGCTTAGAAACAAGTGTCTGCAATCTCATTTTTTTTTGTTTTGATGGAATTGTATACATTAAAGTGTCTAATCAAGGTAAGTAAAAGTAAAGCCCCAATTCTTTGTGTATTTTGTAGTTCTTTTGCGTAGAAACCAGAGGAAAAGCACAGGAGCCACAGGAACCCATATACTAGTATATTTACCATCATAAATTTTCTTTTGTCTCTCCCGAAAAAATTTCTGGAGTGGAGATTGCAGCTTTTGCTTCTAAGCGCCACATATATGCTAACAAAGGGAACTAACTACTTCAGCTGGTCAGTCAATATTTAACATTTTAAAAAATTTTCTAGATTTTACTTTGTAATGAGCGAACATAACATGGATAAACCTAACCTATTTGAAAACTTTTAATAGGAATTTTTAGAAATCTCAATTTGTGCCTATTTGCATATGGTAAGGCATACGTTTCAAGACACTTGCCGGGTTGAAATTTGTGAGAAAACCTGATACAATCTTTGGGTAATGACGATAGGTGAAAGAGGGCATTTGGTGAGTCTATGAGTACTATCTTGAAAGCAGCCATCTTGGATTCAGCTCAAGAATTTCAACTAATAAGAGGGTCATGTGACATCGTTTTAGGCTATCTTATTCCCAGAAATTAAAACATTTGTTATGCCTTTTTTATTTGTTTAGGAGATAGAGGTTCTGACATTTAGAATTTGGCGTTTCACAACAGGTACTAAATTTGGCGGACACACAAAGCCAGTGGTTTCTCTTTTTCAATCTTCTATAGCTCTATTAGAAACTACAAACATATAACACAAACACAAGGACACCCCTTAGTTATTTTATGTATTCTTTTACTAGCTCTAAAATCACATTTATTTTCGCATGATCAATTTCAGTACCTCCTTCTAATAAACAAACTCTCAGATGATAATAAAAAAAAAATTAAAACGTAATCAACAGTCAATAATAGTAAGCATGCTCTTGTGGGAAGTAAGAGCAACAGTGACACCTTAAGGAGTAAAATTAGTTTCTGCTGATGAACACCAGATGCCACTACATGCATAAATTTGAATCATTCTTTTACGCTGCAGTTTCGTATCCTTTCATAGAGAATACGATCACGTTTTACTACAAGATATGTTTACCAAGGAATACTATGAACAGTTCTTCTCTCATCATACTAATGTTCTGTCCAATGTACCTGAAATAGAAGATTTCGCAATAATTTAACTTATCTCTTTGTAACATAAATTATAACATACAAATTCCTTTCTAAAATATGAATAAATATCATAAACCGCCCATGATTCAGAATATAAAAGATAGGAGTTTAAACATTAAAAATAAGTATTTACGAAATTTTCTCATAAACTGAAAATTAATTGAATAGAAGAGATAATTTAATGAATTTTTCATTAAATTTTATGAACGATATTTTAAATTAAAAACGTTATATAAAACCTGTTAAATCCATAAACAAATAAAAGGAGAATGTAAAAAGAGACAAATAGGATAGCAATTTGAGGTATATAGAAGCTAGAAACAATAAAAACGAGGAGAATAGAAGGATTCTTTTCAAGGAGAAAAGGATTAAGAAGATTTATTTCTTACAACGTATGGAAGAGAAGGTTAATAATAGCCTTTTTCTTGTAGAACAAAGAAAAGGTATCTAATACGAAAAGAAGCACTCACTAGCTTACAATATAAATGTTCTGGCTATTTTAAACAAGTAGGTTAAAGTGGATGCTCTGAACTAGACAAGAAAAGAAAATCGGATGGTCTTATATTTCAAGGAAGATTGAAGATTACTGTGATGGATGCAGAGGAAGCACTGTAACGGTTTCTTGCATACAAACACGGGGTAAGAGCAAGCGCATACTCGGACCCCAATCTCTTAAAACATAGAATGCATAGTTTCCTTCTTTTTGCCGAAAGGAAAGATTCTCCTCTTCTACAAAGGGAACGGGGTATTATATAAATGCATGGGAATTGAAAATGGATTTAACTTGTATGGTGGGGGAGCATGAAAAGAGAAACAACACAGAGTTATTTCAACTTAAAAGAAACAACAACTCGGAATCTAAATCGTAAATACCCTCCCCCCCCTAATAAAATTGATTTATTTTTAACTAGTGACAAGACACTTGTGAACGTTTATGTAGTATCAGGACTATCTACGTACCAGTTCACTTTATTAAGAAATAAGGTTATGACATAAAAACAAACTTTTTTTTTTTTTGCATTTTTTTTTACGGTAAAACACAGTGCATTAAAACACAGTGCATAAGTTTCGAATTGTTGAAAGGTGAAAGCAGGTGAACACAATAATTAAAATAATGATAAATGCAATTATTTATTAAGTGTAATGAGAAGCATTACATCCAATATATCAGCATTCAGTAACAAAGATACTAACAATATAAAACGTTTTTATTCACATTGAGAAACTTCACAATATTTTGCTCTTTTAAAAATAAATTATTGGGGCATTAAACATCCACAGTACAGTTAAAAATAAATGAGTTATATTTCGAGACTAAGAAAAAAAAATCTACGTTAAACAGTCCTCGTCCTGGATTGAGGCTTATATTTTCCCACCCTTTTAATTAGTTACCATTCTAGTTAGATATTTTTCCTTTGTAAATTATGGTTCCTCATATTATGTGTATTACATATGCCATTCTCATCATAATAGCTTTACAAAAATTTTTTACAATATACTCGACTCGTAAGTAAATGTTCAACGAATCTATAATGTCTCTGCGCTCATACTGTCGTATAATTACTTGTAAATCTTAAATATTGGGAAAATTATGAATCTTCTTACTTACTTACTTACTTACTCTATGGCTTACGGAATTTGCAAGTTCATCGCCGTAGTAACAAACGTTCCCCATCGGGTTCTATCCTGGATAAGATCAAGCCATTCTTCTTCACAAACACCTACTTCTCAAAGACACCTTCTAATATTGTTCTCCCAACGTTGTCTCGGTCTTCCCAACGGTCTCTTTCTCTCCGGCTTTCCAACCAAGATGGAATATAATTTTCGTTTTTCTCTCATGCGAGCTACATGAACTGCCCATCTTAGTCGTCGCGATTTCATTATTCTTACAACATCGGATGAGTCGTAGAGTCCGTGAAGTTCTTCATTATGCAGTCTCCTAAATTCTCCAGTCATCTCGTCCCGTTTCGACCCGTATATCTTTCTCTAAACCTTATTTTAAAACGCTCGTAATTTATATTAATCTGCTAGGGTCGTACTCCAACTTTCACAACCGTATATAATAACCGTTCTGTATATTTTCAATTGCAACTTCCTTGATATTAATCGCCAGATGATGAGTTTCTGCACTAAATAGAAACATGCCCGATACTAAACGACTTTTTATTTCTTCCGTGACTTTGTTTTTGCTTGTTACATATGCTCCCAAGTATTTAATTTGTTTTTACTTTTTCTTTGTTTTCATTCTTAATTGTAATGTACCAATTTCCGATATTCTCTGCGCTTCGGCTTGTTATCATGTATTTTGTTTTCTCTTTGTTTACCTGTAGACCTATCTCATCGCACGCTTCTACTAAGACATCGATGTTACTTTGTAGGGCCTTTATATCTTCCCCTATGAAATCTACATCATCTGCGTATATGAACAGTTAATTCAAGCCATTTAACGTTAGCCCCTTTTTGTCCTCTTTTATTTTTAAAATCGCATATTCCAAAGCAAAGTTAAACAATAGTGGTGACAAGTCTTGTATCAATCCGTTGCAAATCTCGAAACTATCTTACATATTATTACGTACCCGTACTCTGATTATGGGGTAGCAGAGTGAATATTATTATCACTTTAATTTTGATAGTTTATATGGCATTGTACTAGTCTTAGATTAAAAATAAAGTAAAAGGAATATCCCGAGGGGTAAGCCATAAGGAATTTGGACCCGCGTGTCATTAACTGCCATATTAGGACGAGACATTGCCATTGCTATCTTTTACAGATATATTCAATGCAGAGAATTGTAACAAGACTTTGGTTGTATTACCTCACCTATTATTCCAAGGAAAGACATGTAATAGCAAGGTAACGACCGTTCACAACGAGATCAGTGAACAGTATCAATTCTCATATGTAAAACAAAAGCTATTAATCATCCGACAGCAGCAGCACTTATTTAAACACGTTTTCTGAATACGACGTCATGGATTAGCCAATACATATTGACGTTCTAAGAGAATCATCCGAGTGAAGCGCTCACAAGCGATTGCGTCATTAGAGCTTCGATTAGCAAGACATTGAACACATCATATGCAGTTCTACGTACCAACACCTGTAGAATTAGAGCAAAATGGTTATTACTTTATTACCTAATACCAGCCTCCTATGTATGAGAACCTTCTTTCCCGATCTGGTCCACCATACCAAGACAATGGCGTCGTTTATTACCAAGAAAGGCATGCAATAACTTGTTACTTCGATTTGGATAAAACCGACCGCTCCTCTGTTTCAGCAGTGCAGTTCTAAACTGAATTCTTGTTCCTAAAGTACTTCGTTGTTTCGTGTTATCGTTAATTTAAGTGAAAAACACAAGTCCAGATATTCACAGACTTAGGCGTTTTCGAATTTTCTATCCAAAAGAACTTTGATTATTTTTCGTGAATGGACTTAACCGATCTTGGCGTAGTGAACAACAGTTTATTCTAACTGTTATAGTTCTTCATCGCTATGAACTCAGCCTTATCAAAGAGGTATTATTGTCGTACGTGACAAGGTATCAGCTTCAAACTTCTACCTCAGATCAAACTTTAGAAGCGCTTAGTGCTTTTATGCTTATGTAACGCGACCTTAATTCTTCCTTCTTCTATAGAGGGGGGTAAGTTGTGTTAATCTTCTGTTGTTGTTTTTCTTTTTAATTTATGTGATGTCTGCTATGAAATTATTGGAGTATTAATTGTGAATATTGTTTTATGTAGGATAGCTACATGCACGTATGAGTTAATGAATCGGCTAAACATCGGATAGTAGGATAACCCAATATTCCGTAAAATCGTACTTTCTTTGTTTATATTATCCCGAATTATGCTCTCGTTTGTTTGTACTTAAGTTGGTCCTCAAATAAGTCCTGACAGGTAAGATCGGTTACAATTTGACAGGACACCTCTCATGCCTCTTCCATCGAGCTACGCTTCCCCTAAAAATGCTTTCTGAGCGACGTCATCTTCCCCTAAAAATGCTTTCTGAGCGACGTCATCTTTATCCCCCTTTCGTAAAGCTGAAGAACCAGGGGTATCACAATACAGAGGTTCCATTTGAAAACACTGACATGAATATTTATAACGGTATAGTAACGTTCATAGTAACTTTATGAATAATACTCTCCAATATTCTATAATTACTCGCTATGTGATTAGTTCTATTTGTGAAACTAACGCGTTTGTTTATTTATCTTCATTTTGTTTTCTTTGCGCCACTTACCAACTCCATCCAAGTCCCTCTGTATTAGGGGAAAATATTAGGAATTAACACCTAATAATAATAATATCATAAAACTATCTTAAAGTCGCTGCAATGTAAGATAGGATACTCGTCTAAGAACAGAATATTATTTAAGACCTTTAGACAACTTTGGCTCAGGCTGAATGGATCACGATGGATGATGAATTGGTGGAATGAAGAAAGTAGGAGAAAACGGAAGAATCCTTGAAAGCCCACGCAGACAGTGTTTGTCCATCTCAAATCCCACATGACATGAGCGGGGATCGAAATCAACGACCCCACGCGCCAGAGGTGACCGCTCTACTATTGAACCACCGCGGTCCTCCTCGCCTAAGGTGTGCTAATCTGTTTTAATTTTATGCAGACTGAACAACATTATAAGATCTTTAATAGGATACATAAAATTTCCTAGGATTATTTTCATTATGTTTCAGCTCTGAAAC
This sequence comes from Lepisma saccharinum, assembly GCA_022664845.1. NCBI lineage: Eukaryota > Metazoa > Arthropoda > Insecta > Zygentoma > Lepismatidae > Lepisma > Lepisma saccharinum. Next base: position 113,803 of record JAGDQP010000116.1, read on the forward strand.
GAGAGTGGGAACCGTGTGTTCAAATACAGTGCATTCATATAGTGAACTAGGTTAAATTCCTTATTTCGGCCAACTTCTTTAATACCGATAGGTATTTCCAATGTGTTTACTCTAAACAAGAATAATACAGAATTAATTGAAATACAGTAGAGTCTCAACTATCCGGCCTAATGTGGCGGACGGGTAGGCCTTGTAACAAAAATGCCGGAGATAAATTTTATACTTCCTGACTTAAAAAATCAAGTACACAGTGCAGTATGCACAGCTTTGACAAAATAATTACTGTATGTCTTATTTTATTAAAAAGAAATATTCATTTAAAACTAGTACGAAGACCGGATAGTCGAGAGTCTACTGTATATATTTTCCCCTTTGTGTTTTAAATCACATTTGGTCTACTGGGAGACCATCTTCTTCTTGTAAGACTACACTAGGTCAACGAGAGGTTTAGGGGTGACCAATCTCTTGGTATTGTATTTCTTCCTTTATCTTGAAATAAAGGAGAACACTTTTATTTCCTTTATTCCATGTCTAAAATGGAATTCGCTGCGATTAACGTAACGCTAGATGGCTGATTGTAATACTCAAAATCTAGTGAACGATTTAAACATAGCAACTGATGAACAGTAAAGAAACTAAATTTCTGTATTAAAATAATATACGTTTATTTCACTAATTTATTTACAGAGCTTCTATTTACAAACTAAACAATTTTCAGAGCAAGTTTATAAACGAATTCATAGCCACTATTGTTTTATTTTTTTTAACATGTATTTGTCATTATTGGTTCCAGTTTTAGCAGGTTTTTCAATTTTAATCCTTTCATATTAAAAGGTACAGAAGTTAACGAAAAATGATCAGATATAATATTTCAAGTTGATCTTCTCCAAAATCTAACTAAACATGAAGTCCCGTTACTCATGAATTGAGGTAATTAACTGATACGGAGAGATAAAACTCCTTGGGTAATCACTGACCTAATGTTTCACATTTAATCAGAGAGGAACATGAAAGATTATTCCTGGAATTACTATATTGGAGAACATGTAGGAAAAAGAGAGAGAGCAGATTTTCTATTTGCTACGCTGATGAATCAGCAATCACATCATTGTGTAGTAGTTCCATATTATCTTACAAGATTCAACGTAAAGAAATATTTATTTTATATTCCATTCCAGATAATTAAAATAGAAGTGACTTTGTCACAGATCTTATTGCGGAAAATAATTTCAGTTCCTTTAGTGTGTTTAATTTCCTTTTAAATGTTTAAAAAAAAATACTGTTTTCTTGCATTCAGACTTAAATATAGGATAATAACATAGAAACTTAATTGTATAATTAACTACATATTCATTCCAAGTCATCCATACCTGATTGCAACCATCCCTGGAATTGTGACATAATTATTTTATAGTGTGGTTCCATTCTTTTTCTATAGAACAACGATTTGAATTCTTTCGGTAAAAATGCGATTTATCAGTGATAATGAATGGTATTATCTATCTATATAGATATTGAAGGTTCGAGCAAGCAAAGAATACTAAAAGGAAAAGGAAAATTATTTGTTTTAAGAGTAATGCATTTCTAGAAGCAAAAAGTCAAACAGTGTGTGTGTGAGTGTTCTTCAGAAGGTGCTTAAAGTTAAAAAGAATGAGAAAAGTGAAACAGGGAATCTTTTGTCTTCCGATAGTGAAGGGATGACCTTGTGTAGTTTTCTATGTGGTTAGTCGGAGTGGATTTCTTAGTATCCTGGTAGCAGGTAGTAATTACGCAGAATTGTGTGGTCTGTCTGGGATAATAGATATTCCCTATTTCACTGTTAAAATTCAATTTTTTCGTGACTGCTGAGAAATCTCATGTTCTGGAATAAATATTTGTTGTGTGAAAGAGAGAGCAATTTTGCTTCCAGTTTCTTAAATAGGGGAAGGTTGGCAAAGCTTTCACATATCTCATTTAGGGTCATTAAGGTACCATTTATTGATTTTTTTTAGATTAATTACCTTCCTGAAAAGTAACAGATAATTTACATACAAAGACTATTTGATTTGAAAGCTAAATAAAATTTTTCATTTTTGGTGGTATTATGTCTCTAGGAGAAGTCATCCTTGAGAAAGTAAAGTATATTTTTTTCATTATAAAAAATTTATGTTTCAACGTAAAATATTTCCTTTCTTACAAATCCAGAAGAAGAAAAGATCTTTAGAATTTTTAAATTATTTTTGTTACATTTTTCTATACCTGAAAAACAAAAGAAAGAAAAGAAACAAATAAATCATTCTTTATTTTTTTTTTATAAAAGCTAACTCGAGACTATTCATTGATCTTTTACCAGAGATGGAGTGGGTGGTGGGTCGTGGGTCGGCATGGCTTGACCCAACGACCCCCGCTCGACCCACTGACAAACCGAGACTCACTGTCTTTATTGTTTTGGTTACGACATACGCTCCCCGATACAATGATAGAAATCCTCAGAAGGCGCTGGCTCTTCTCAAGGAAAGGCAGAGCAGGAAACAACTCCGTGAGGAATTTTTGGACGAGCGGTGGAGTCTCTACCTTCTTGAACATCCCTCTGTTTTCATTCAAAGTTAGTGATTGACACTTCGACTGGCCATGCTGCAGTGCAGGGATGGAAATTGTTGAAATCGAAAATATAGTATGCAAGAATTAAAATTACCGAATTTTGTCAAATATTACCGTACACACTCATTTAAATACTAATAATAATAATTTATTATTGTAAATATAGTATTATTTATTATATATATCATCATCATCATCATATTCAGCCGTTTTCTATCCACTGCTGGATGAAGGCCTCCCCCTTTTCTTTCCACATATCTCGGTCTGCTGATATCCTCATCCATGTAGCTCCTGAAAAACGCTTGATTTCATCTACCCATCTTACATTTGGACGTCGTCTCGGTCGTTTCTTTTCTCTAGGAATCCACTGTAGTACATTTGTCGTCCACCTTCCATCTGTTCGTCTAGCTATGTG
>JAGDQP010000116.1:117197-214204 GCA_022664845.1 Lepisma saccharinum
ACGACCGAGACGACGTCCAAATGCAAGATAGGTAGATGAAATCAAGCCTTTTTCAGGAGCTACATGGATGAGGATATCAGCAGACCGAGATATGTGGAAAGAAAAGGGGGAGGCCTTCATCCAGCAGTGGATAGAAAACGGTTGAATATGATATATATATATGGAAGATATAAATTAATGAAACAAGTGTTACTGACAAACATTTAAGTTTTTTTGGAAGCCTACATGAGGATATATACGATTACGATCCTCTTCACTATTTTACGTTCAGAAATATTCAAAATGATTACAAATGCGTAAAATCTAAGAAATTGGAAAAGTATGCGCCTAAATCCGTGTAACTCATATCTGCAATATAAAACAAGATTTTCACTGAATATCATAAAAAATCTACAAAATTAGTATAATAAGTAAAAAATGAAATTTCTGCTTTTTCCATCGGGTCACACAGGGTCCCGCCCGAGTATAAAAGCCGGGGACCGGGTCCAAAAGTTGACCCGGTGATCCGTTTCAGCTTTAGTGGCTATGGAATGAATGTAATCGTAGTTATATTTGATATTCATTTGTGCCTTCACTCAGAGCAGAGGACAAGTCTTCCTACACATGATGATGAAATGTATGTATCAATGTTCCCATTGCAGTCTTACTCTTGTATTGTGAGACCGAATGGCCGTTGCTTAGTGGTAGATACTTGTAGTTGACTTAGCATTCGGGAAGTCCTGGGATCAATCCCGGCGGCCGAACATCCTAAGGTTTTTCATTTTTTTTCCTCAGTCTTACCAGGCAAATGGTACCTACAATATAGGCCCTGACCGTCTACCTTCCAACATCCTCAGTAGGTAAGTGGGTCTCGGTGGGGCAGTGGGTCCTGGTGGGTCGTGGGTCAAATTTTCATTGACCCACGCCAACTCTTCTACCATAGGATTATCCATAGTACTTTACTCAAAGTTCATTCGGCATACTAGTATTAGTTGAACAGTAGGTTGAGAACCACTGGTAATAACGATAACTTTTCTGAAGGTAAATGGTCAGCATCTTGGTATGTTTATTTTTCCGCTTTCTAGGAGAAAGTATAGCAGTCTCTTCACCAACTAGTTGGAGTACTATTTCAAAAAGAGATATTTGATCTCGATAGTAAAATGAAGAGCTGTTCCCTGTACTAAATGGAACAGTTTTGTATCACATATATTTCGGATTATATGTGAAAGAGTACCTCGATTTTTTTTTTAATTTGTCAATGTCACTTGCACTGTTTCTTCCAGGCATACTTTCGGGGGTCTTGCCCCCCCTCCCGGAGGTTTTGAACCGCATCCCGAAAGAAATTGTTTCAGCACTTATGTTACTCAAACGTATACTGAAATACGCATATAAGACTATTTTCTATAAATATTTTTTATGTTATTTTGAGGTTAACTAAGGATAATTACGAATAACCTGAACAGGCTTTTAACTGACAAATATTTACGGCCAACTTGTATTTCATTTACCACCGAGACTATAAGAAATAAGAATACTATAAGCCCTGGCAGATAAATACAGTTGTTCGAAATGGTTGTGGTCCTACTATCCTGGGGTAGCGAGTTGAAGGTCACAGTTATCCTGAAACAATTTTAGAAAATGTGCAATTCTTCATACATTACAGCAAACGGTGGTTCTATATAGTACTTCTAAGTACAAAACCAAACCTTGTTTATGAAACGATCTTGTAAAATCTGTATTTTTAGTACAATTTGAAGACACTTTGAAGCAAAACTCTCTATGGACCTGCTGGGTCTGAACGACGCCTTAGACTATATACAAAACATGGAGGTTGGGCAACAAGGAAACAGTGAAAAGAGAAGCGAAATAGCGAGATCGACTCCATCGCGATGCCCAATCAAGCCATGAGGAGCGAAAGTAGTTCCGCTTGCCCAAATTATAGCTTGAGAGGTGACCTGGAAGAACACTTCAGAACACTATGCAAGCTTTTATGCAAACGGCCAGCACTGTAAGTCAGGAAAGGAATACGAGATAGAAGAACCCGAGTGGGTACTCTCACATTAAAAGTGTGTGCAGTGCATTGTATAGAGTAATAAATGTAACGTAAATATCAGTAAAGAAATCTTGCTTTTTGTAGAAAGGAAGAATTTATACGTCTTTAGAAAGTGAGAGTAAAACACAATATATACTCCCTGAACTCCAAACAATAACGATTTTTATGCTTATGAAGTGTACAAAATGTTATAAAGACACCAGACAGGAAGCCACATTTTTGTTTTGAAACGCGATGTGCATTCCGTATAAGGAAAAATAGTAATATAACCTGACTTTGCATAACTGATCTTCGCTCGCTCGACAATATTTAAGTGACTTGCGTGAAGCGTTGAAAATTTCTTGAGTATAAATATCATTATTGTTTGGAATTCATGCAGTAAATTGTGTTCTATTTTCAGAGCGTATAACTTTTTCCTTTCTGCAAAAAGAAGGTTTTCTTTGCTTGATACGTTACACTAACTATTCTCTAAAATGCACTGCATACATTTTTTTATGTGAGAGTGCCCACTCGGATACTTCCCTTGTTAATAGACTCCAGAAATCTGACTTGAATTTGTATCAGTTCACCAGAGCACCAGTCAAGTTCGCCAAGCCACTAGCCAATTTGGTTAAGTTGAACAAAGCACCAGAACTGGTGGGTACACATGCCACAAGACCCACTGATAATCTCATACAAGAGACCGAAGAACTTGAAACATTACTTAACACAAGCAGTCCTCACACAAAATAACTGACGATGTGCAAGATTTAACCATGAAAGAACCCAACAGAGTGGAAATGTCTTAACAGTATGTCAAAGCACATAAGAAGAAAAGAGAGAACTGTCACTGACAAACATGAAAACGGCCTTTTGGTTGACCAAACATATGAGTATACTCAGGAGACAAAAGAGAAGTGGAGAAAAGAGGAGATGAAAACCATTAAATTAATCAAGTGAAGGATGGTATCAGAGAATTAAGAGAAGCTGGACACCATCAAAGAAACCGACGACAGACAACCTCAATACCAAAAAGAAAAACGAGGAAGCCACAGTTAATGTACCAAAGGTCAAGGGGCAGAGAGCTGAGCAGAAGCCGAAGGATGATCTCAAAATTAAAGGGTTCACAAGCAAAGGGAGATAATTGAAAAATATACAGTATATATAAATTCTAGATCAACCAAAGAAACAAATTGATCTGAAACTAAGTATAAAGGGAAACTGATAAACTCGTACAGCAATCCTCTAATGGAGTCCATAGGAATCCACTTAGCAAAAAATGTACATAACAGATTAATGCCTATTGTTTTATATAGTAAACGAACACTTCACACGTTGTGTACAAATAATGTATACAAAGTGTATACACCCCTTTTACATATGAAAACATTTTAAAAATGTCCTATATAGTGAGCAAGTACGGTACACAGCCACACAGAGAACCCGTTTCCATTAGGTTAATCCAGAGAGAAACTCTTCACTCGCCAACGAGACAACAGACGTAGGGGTGACATCCTTAAATATGAGAATCTGTTACGTAGTGTGATTGGGAGGTCCGGACTCTAAGCTCCGACTAACACTGTGAAATACACAGAAGGTGATATCATGCTTGCTGGATTTGACTTGACGAAATCAATCGTAGATAACCTTTTTCGCCATTCAGTAGTTCCAGCCGAATTTAATCAGGCCAGTCAATAGTTATTCGAGCAGTAGAGGACCCACTGGAACCGTCTACCGGGCTAGCTTTCTCTGAAATTGGGCAATCACTGCGAGAGCTTTACTCCGCGATTTCGTGGGTCGCTAGAATTTTCATTACATTTAAAGTGATTTTGCGCCGATTAATCATATTTCATGATCATGTCCATTTTATATAACCAAATGTAAACACTACAACAAATTTCCTCTCCTCCTTTCTGTCTCTTTCTTTCTTTGTTTCTCTCTCCTTCTCTCTCTTTTTTTCTCTCTGTGTTAATTGTTTACTTGCTTGAAAATAGTTTGTCAATTCTGTACATAAAAGGTTAAGGTTTAGTTTTTCTTGGGAGTTGTACCTAAAAATTTAAGGGCATGTTAGAGGGTGTAGGGAAAACCCTGAGAACACTTCTTTCAAAACACGGTTTGGTTGACTCAAAGTAGAAGTATAAAAATTCAATGAATTTAGTGTTATTGGGGAAAATTCAGCAACTTATGAGAAGATTCCGGGACGTTATAGAATAAAAATGCGACAAGTGAGTAATTATTTTAATCAGCTAAAAAAAAAGTCTATAATGCTAACACGAACAATGAAAAAAAAACTTAGGTTGAATCTGAAAAGCACTCTGTAAAAGTGTTACACTGCATCTTAGTTGTGTTTGGTTACAGCAAAGCGTTCAGTTGATTAAATAAAAAAAAATCGTAATGGATGAAAAGCCTGGCTGTAATTACAAAAACACGCGGATTGTCTCTGAGATATAGGACGTCTGGAAACTCTATCTTAAAGGAAGTATTAATTAAGTTAATTAACTTATTCTGTTCCTATCTTTCTCATTTAATTAGTCTTGTATTAATGAAGTCCTGCATAATTTAATGTAAATCTGTACAATAAATCTCTTGCATGAAGTTTGTTCCTTTCCATCCAAACTTTCTTTGCACGTATTAAGAAGGCAGAGAAACATGAGCTTTACTTTTCTATATATCCGTTTGCTTATCTTTCAGTAAAGAGGTATGTCTTTTTTCTCTTTTCACAGTTTTTCTACACTATTTATTAACTCGATTCTACCTCTTTCTCGTTCTTCGCTTTACTACTTTTTACACATAAAAAAAATGTTCATTTCAAATTCTTTCTACGTAGGTTGTTCACACGCCTAACTTTCTTAAATCTCTCTTTGCTGTACTTAATTCCAATCACTAAGAGAATACTTACACGCTTATTTACGAACCTTAAATGAGATAGATTTTTATTTATTGATAATGCTTTCTCCTCTTATAATCTTTCGGTTTGTTAATACCTTTATAGCAGCTCAATATACGAGAAGCAAAAAGCAGGAGAGAGAAAATAAAAATTCAAGATAAGCGTTGCCTTCCTTGGATTTTCCAATATGTATAGCACATAACTACATTGGGTACGCGTAGATCTCTGCAATTTTTACCTAAAGACAAAGGCTTTTGTATACTTCTACAAAGAGTAACATTTGAAATTTTAAAATACCGATTTAACCTTTTTTGTATATGACACGGAACATATGTGGTATGTACAAGGTATTTACATTTCGTTTAGAAATGCAAATTTGATTTTGTTACCTTTGAACAAAATATGGCCATTTTCTGTTTCATATATTTCGTGTCATATTTGAAATAGAAATTAATTTGTTTTTAATTTTCAACTGTCACTTGTATCTCTTTGCTTCTAAAGTTCTATCCATTCTGAACACTTATTTACTACCTGTCCCCAACACTATCAGTCCCTTTAATCTTCTCAAAACAATCTCTGATGATTGCAGTATCTGAAAGACTTCCTTCATACTCTTTTCCAAAGTTTAGCTGAACCCTAAACTCTAATTTGTATCTTAAACCGTATAGCCATACCATATAATACTTAATTTTTTTATTTCTTCTACTTGCGATAAACCATAGGTGGGAATCGGAAACCTTACAAAAGAAAATTTAGCAAAATCATAAAATATGTGTAAACCCTAAGTTATCTGGTCAAAATGAGAACGATAGATGTGCGTGTTATCAGCAAATATTTGTTATATAGGAAATTCAGAGGGTCCAATACGAAAATCAACACTGTGGTTATAAAGACGACATACTAAAGATGGTATAGCTAAGCAGAATAGAAATGCCTTATCGGGAAGACCCTGGCAAACACCACATCGTATTTGTATCGAAGGAAATAAAAGCGAGAAAAGGTTTGATACAAGTATGTCTAGATAACATAAAGAGCTATTAATACACTACATTGAAACACTGTCCTGTAAATCAAATGGTGTAAAGCACAAAATAAAAATATGAAAGATGTAGCTAATCGAAAACTCTGAAAAGGTCAGTAGTAATCAAAACAGAAGAAGGTAAAATGCATTTTTGATGTCAAAACAAGTGCCTAAAGTTCGAAATACATGGAAAGATGGGGTGAGCGTGTTAAGACGTTCCCGTATTAACAAGGAGTCAGTAAACAAGGAATAACAAGTCGCAAGCTAGCGTGTTTTCCAAGACTAAGAATCTTAAAATTATGTTTGACAAGAGTATTAAGATCGTGAGGTTCAGAAACTAGGTAGACAAAAGCAGTACAATTGTTGCAAAAGAAAGAGCCGAGAATTTCGTACAAATTGGCTAAACATATGGAATAGTAGTATTAAGTCGATACCATGATTAGAATCCTTAATCCTAATGTAAAGCTGAATTTTTTTTATTCGATTTAGCAGAAAATATAGTTTGCTATATTTCTTGGTAAGGTATAACAATTATGTATTTTTCTCAGATAATCTATAAGGATTACGAAAATCCGAATAATCATATGAAATTATCATATCTACCGCATATAAAAGTAAATACGTGAAACGAATGGCAACGAATGTGTACCATGTTTCATCTCACCTTCATCAATAAGAAATGACGGATTTTTTGTTGTTGATATCATTGTCGTTTTTGTTTAAAATGAAGGGGGACGTTAGTAGTAGCTAGTCGGATATAAGCCCAGTAGAACTGACACCTACGTTTAATAAACAAAGTAACAAGGACTGAGTTTTATGATATGGTAATAATGCGTATCACTTGTACATAATTTTGTAAAATGCGGAACAAGTGAATAATTTGTTCACGCGAAAATGCAAAAAAGATTATATGAAATGTTTTTAGTGACTCTAATAATGGATAAAGATTGACTTAATATTCTCAAACCAACTCTTCGGAATGAGCCTTAGATGCCTAAATACCATAAATAAAATTCAAGCCAATACTTAAAGTAATCAGAAGTTGATTGATGTTGAAAATGGAGCATAAAGAATGCTATTGCTACGATATATTAGCCATTTAATTATAAAGCATTATGATTGGCAAAATAAACTATAGTTGCACGTCGGTTACGATTTTAATTCAAATAAATAACAGTGTAATTACTCCTTACAACTAGGGTTGTTAGTAAAATTTGCGACATCATCTGCTCAGGTCAATTGGCTCACACACATGTGCGTGTTATTTATGGAACCTTTATGGAATCAGTTAATTTTATTTGGAAATTCATGTAGGGCCTATGTTATCTGAATGTTCTGCCATTTTTATGATGATTTTGCACTTTATAAAGATTAATTCAACATTATTGGTCTAAATGTTCTAATTTAGCAATATATAAGTCAAACACACAGGATGTCCCCGAAATAATGATGCAAACTTTGGAAGGAAACTATTAACGCCAAAACAAGAAAAAAGTTCCTTTAAAGAACTTATGCAGTCTGATTAGTTTCGGTGATACAAGCGCTGAAAAGCTGTGATTTGCTAAGCCGGCACCGCTTACGTCATCATATGTCGAACTACGACATTTGTGACGATACCGCCGTGACTTTCAGTGCTTGGTATCTCCGAAACTAGTCAGATTTCAGAATTTCGTCTTAAGAAGCATTTTTTTTCTTGTTTTGACGTAAATAACCACCTCACGAAATTTGCACCATTATTTCGGGGACACTCTGTATATCTATGATTAATCTAAAATAACTTTTGGAGCTAATTTATGCAGCGAATTGCGCGTTGTTATACTATAAAAAGGCGTGTAAGTAAGTGTGAAGATAGCTAAATCAGAGTAATATGAGTATTCTTCGGGAGGTGTCCTAGTTTGTTCAGGAGGTCATAAATATATGACCTCCTGAAAAGTATTTAGTCGTTCATTTATTTTAACCGTTTGATTCAGTCATACAGGCTGATTCACGAAATCTGTAGCAGGCTCTTAACTCAGCTCCTAGTGCACAGAAATCTTTGAAACAAAAAAATGTTAATACCAAAGTGCATATGCCGAATCACGTGGTAATGCTTCTGAAATCAGGGGCGTCTCGGGAATACCTCTACGGGAGCAACTTCAAAATTTTAAAGGAAACAGGGAGTAACTTTGCCCCATTGAAACAATCGCTACATTTTGAACAACTTTTAGAGGAAACATATTCCGATAGCTCATACCCATTGGTAGCTAGAAGAACTAATTCGTGGTCGAAATTATTATGGTGTAAATGACTTTCGGGACTTTTGGATGCTGTAACTCAAAAAGAAAAACAAATAAAGGTTCCAAACTAAAGTGAAATACTAAATGGGATATGCTGAATCAGAGTGTGAAAATTGAGAAAACAGGGGCGTCCCGGAAATACTGTTATGGGGGCAACTTCAAAATTTTACATAGAAACAATGGTTCATTTTGCTTTCTTTGAAACAAACACGAAATTTTGAACAACTTTCAGAGAAAACATTGTTTAATGTCTCGTAACGTTTATCAATTACAGGAGTTAATTGGTAGGTCAACAGTTTACTTACCAAGTAGCTCTTGTAACTGAAGACTTTTCTAAAAAAAATGCTCTAGTTGTTCAAAATTTCATGTTTGTTTTTTTAAAAAATCATCCATTGTTTCTATTTAAAATTTTGACGTTGCCCCCTCCCCCGTAACTGTTTTCCCGGGACACCCCTGTTTTCTAATTTTTCACCCTTTTATTTCATATATCCCATTTAGTAGTTCACTTTAGTTTGCAACCTTTATTTGCTTTTCTTTTTTAGTTACAGCATCCAAAAATGCCGAAAACCCATTACACCATGTTAATTTCGACAACTAATTAGTTCTTCTAGCTGGCAAAGGGTATAAGCTATCGAAATATTTTTCCTCTAAAAGTTGTTCAAAATGTAGCGGGTTTCAGTGGGGGCAAAACTGCCCCTTGTTGCCATTTAAAATTTTGAACTCCCCCCCCCCCCCCAATCCCCCGCCCCCCCCCCCCCTTAAAACAAAACTACCCCAGATTCGGCACATGCACTTTGGTATTAACATTTTTTGTTTCAAAGATTTCTTTGCACTAGGAGCTCAGTTAAGGGCCTGTTACGGATTCGTGAATCACCCTGTATAATTAGATAGGGTTGCTTGCTCCACGTTGTTCTGGAAGGAAGGTTCGCCAAGGCTCTCCATGAATTTCTAGAAGGGTTAATGGTGGATCATTCCCTCACTAATCCTCAATTCCAGCTAACGATCCCTGAGGAGAAAGAGTTCAAGGCAGGTTCAGAGATGTCGATTCTACGTATAGCCGCAAAGAGGGCCTTTACAAGTACGGAAGCACAATAGTGCTCCTGAATTTAATTTAAAGTTGTATTATCTTTTTATCTAGTATGGCTGAATTGAAGCAAACAAAAAATATTCCCGTTTCCAAATCAGTACTTCAGATAATACAACGTCTCCTCAGTATTACAATATAACTTCGTATATATAACAATGTATATAAAAATGTAACTTCGCTTCGTACAAGTTGGATTTTAGATAATATTCCACATAGAAACAAAATTTAAATCATTTAAGAAAATTTAATGTTTGCAGCTTAACTATGTTCTATTTGAAAGTCAAACAAAAATGAATCTTTTCTGATACAATACAAACTTAATTGAGTTTGAACAATAACAAAGATATCTCGACGAAAACAGCAAAAATGAAAACACAAGAGAGAAAAAAGAAACCGTGAGAAATTTTGAAATAATAGCAAAGAAATATAAGCAGAAATATTTCATCAAATTTCATTGTGTTGAAGATAATGGGTTAACACAGTTTTCTCAGAAACGCGGAATCAGGAAGTTAAATTTCTATTACAATTTTTGTTCATGCTTTTATTACTATTATTTTCATTTCCTGGGTTTTGATTTCTGTTCTAAGAATTGGCTGTAGTTCTTTATGTACGAAGGTAAAATCAATTATGAGCAGAAATAATTAAATTATATTTCTCTCTCCCTCTCTCTTTCCTCTCTGTCTGTCTCCCTCGCTCTTGCTTCTATATCTATGTTTTCTTCATCTTTCTGCCTTCTTATTTATTCAGAATTCAACTTTTTTCATTTTCAACGAATATGAGAGCAATTTCTTGCACAGTGAAACAGGATAATACACCACATAATTCGAAAATGGTACTGTCTACAATGAACGCAAATAGTACGAACTACTCTGAATTAAAACGTTATTGTTTTTGGGTTCTAGAAATGGAAAAGACATTACTTAAATATAAGTATGGAATAAAGTGAAAAGATTTTTTTTTCTTTAGTGACACGTAGTTTTTACTAAGCTTGGTAAATTGGCTGAAATGGGTTAATTTGGTAGTAACCAGAAAGACGTGGCTAACTTTCCCTTCCGTATGAGTCAAACATACTTAAGGTTTCAACATTCTAATTTTCAGATAATACTATCAAGTGTTCAGATTTCAACTTTGAAATATTATTTGGAAAGTTCTACACCGAAGTCCGGTTTTTTACTGCGCTAAATTGAGCCATATTGTTCGGAAGAATAATTCCTCGGATTCATAAATGTGATCGCAAACTATATGTAGTTTGAAGGTTTCAAATAGTTATTATCATTACAATTTTTAATTCGAATATTGTAAAAAAGTGTACACACAATAAAAAAAAAAGAGTCAGCCAATTCAACATGGAAATTTGGAGGAAAGGTTACGGACGAAAATTGAAAAAAAAAAAAAAATGTGTCAATTTCCATAAACACTCACAAAATACTTCTAAAAAATCTCTCGACAATTTATCAGACTCAGCTTATAACCATTATTTACAAACACATTGTATTTACCTGTATAATGATACAGTCAAATTTAATTTAGATGACTTATTTTTGAATCTGCAACGCTTACACGTAAAAACATTTACGAGAATAGTTTTACTAAATAACAGTCTTCTTCTTCTTCTTCTTCTTCTTCTTCTTCTTCTTCTACTACTACTACTACTACTACTACTACTACTACTACTAATAATAATAATAATAATAATAATAATAATAATAATAATAATAATAATAATAATAATAATAGAAATGGTGCCAACATTTGAGTTTCCATAATAGTTAACAGATCAGTGTCAATTTGTTGTTTTAATATTTTTGGAAACAGAAAATTTAAAACAAAAATCACCAGTAACGTTAGTTGAAATTAGCATGCAGCCAGTTCCCTTACCTTTTCCAGAAGAGTGGCTTCATTTTTAGAGCGTAATATTACAAAATCAATTGGCGGGGGAAGGGGGGGGAGAGCAATTAATTAAAGTAATCTCCAAGTTCCAGGGACAAAAATAACTGGAACCCTGCTTTTCTGTTTGTCAATCTCCTGCCGGAAAAGGATGTAACCCCCACGTGCTCGGTTTGACTGTATAATAAAATATGATAGAATGTTTAAGAGTTCTTTAATGTCTTTTTAACTGAACAAGAACCCTAAATTCAAAAGGAAGCAGAAAGATGAAGATACTCCGCGTACGAATCTCTCTTCTTAAAAACTTCGAAAGCATTTTGAGTGACAGGGAGTGCGACACAGTAAAAGAGGAAAAGATAGGAAGCTTTCAAAATGTCGTTTGAATAGAGTTTCCAATACTTTAGAGTCTTTTCACAAATCCTCTCTTTCAGCCTTATCAAGTCAGAATCCCCCCTTCCTTTCTTTTACAGACTCATAAAATGAAACTACATCATCGTAAGTGTTTCAAGCCAGTTCCTCTTCAACTCATGACGCTCTAATCGATGATTGTTTTAAACCTTTGTATTACCAGTCGAACTCTAATGGAACATAGTCGGAGTAGGGGTAAGCGACTGACATCAACATACTTTTTTCTTACTTGTAATCTTCCTAGGTTTGCTTTTAACCATGAAATCATAATCATTCCTAAAATTTTACACTTCAATTTATATTTTATACCTCCCGTCTTTTTCATCGCTATTTATAATCTGCACCGATCCTGGCTAAATCAAATACAACAATGAAGTAAGAAAGTGCCCATATAAAATGGCTGCGTGTTAAGTTACATTCTGTTGCTTTAACTTGAAAACTATATTTCTATTCCGTACAATTACTTACAAACACTTACTATCAAAACCAAATGGCCTGTCTTATGGGGTACATACAACGATGTACGTCCCAATATCCACTGGAGCTTGTATTGTTCTCCACTACATGCCAATATAGGTCAAGAATGTCCACGATGTCGCAGTTCGCCCACACAGAGCTGTTTACCCCGTTCTCCCACATAAGGAGTTTTGTCATAGCTCCTGAAAGTTAGGTACACTTCTCATAGGTGTCACTAGGTCCAAGATCTCTTATAGGTCAGCCTTTCATCTCCGTCCTACGGATATATTTGCACATTGGCTAAAGAGGTTGTGCTAAGAGACAGATGCCCGTTGTTTGGATTTATTTTAAGGCTTTTATGCAACTATGGTTCAGGCCAACGCCCCTTTGTAAGCAAGTTCTTTCAGGTATGACGGGCACGTTTTAACATGATAGACTATGTTATGAATTTCACCGGTATTTGCGTACTAATAACAGATGGCATTGGTAGTAACCCCAGAAGAACATTATTTTATCATGCTTATAGTTTCTTCCCAAATATGTATACAGACCGTGTCAATTCCGCCCTGAAATGTGGGCAAAAATATGGTTTTGTTCCACTCGACACATCTCCGCCCAATGACATGAATTGTGTAGTGAAGTAAGGCTAGTAGTGAAAATATTACAGTTTATTATGCGTATAATTACATACTTATAATAATAATTATAATGATAAGTAGATTGTTGGTATCTGGGTACCATCTAGATTGTTATTATTAATTGAAAGACAATTTCGCTCTTGTCCTTTCAGTGTGACAGAAAATGCTCGTTTGGAAGTTGCCAAACTTACGACTTGCCATGCTTTCATCTGTAGAAATATACTACAACCTTCATTACGATTGTCGTTGACCTTCCTTTGTTAGTCATAGTACTGACACTTTCTTGCTACTTAAGCCATTCTAACAAGGTTACTGTCATTTCATGGAAAAATGATCAATGTCTTCTGTCACTAGAGCCTAAGAAGACCTATACAATAAGCTTTTGAGGTATATTTACTTTTCCCGTGGGGGCAGAACTTAACCCCATTTTTAACACCCTTCTTTATCAGTGACTATAATGTAATTCAATTCGTAACTAACCATACATCGTCTTTGTTTAACTGATGTGTTCCAAGATCCTATAGTGAGAATTGTTCTGCCTCAAAGTTTCTCGCTTCTCAACGAAGACCACTAATTACATTTCATTGTGTATTGTTAAAGTGCGGGGGTAAATGTACAAAATTTATTTCAGTACTGTTTCACATAGAGTTGGAAACTCTGATCTGGATGACATATCACCTAGTAGAATGGATTTCGTCTTGAAAGGCTTCTCCATACAAAAGGCAAATTTTCTTGGGAATGGAAGCAGAGGAAATTAACGTTCTTCATTCAGAGCAAGTTTCTCATTTACACGCTCAAGAGATGGCAGTTCAGGACATGTCAGAGAAAACGAGGTCACTTTTCTTTTTCCGTTTCTGCTCTTTTCTTTTCTTTTTTGGTAATTGCCGAATGTGTAAAAGACATTTCTTTCTTTTCAAACTCTTGTTTGCTGACGAAGCTAGTCTCATTCAGTCACGAAAACTTTGTTGGGAAACGCATCAACTTGCATCGCGACTCCTTCCCACGTAACGTAGCCGCAAGTAAAGAGGTTTGGTGTTTATATCTGACTGACTAAAGTGGGATAAAGTACTTGGGAGTTAAATTGTCTGTATAAAACTAGACTCCTTTTAGCTTGAGTTCAAAATCAATGCTTAAGGGTATTATTGTATTGATTTGTGTGTCTTAAATTTGGACTCGAGTACGTGTAACGTACAGTATCTTAGGTCGGATACATGATCTGGTAGAAGGTACAGACACATACAATTTTTGAAATCGTTAATTTTCCATTTTGTTTGGATATACTAAAATCTCACACAGAAATTTATACCTCACTCATAAGTGAATCCAACTTCCTTTGACAAGCGTGACAACTTGCTCAAGCCTAGTAAATCAAGCCAAAAATTTTAAATAAGATTGAATTAAGTAGACTACTTCAGAACAATGAAGGTTGAAATAACCTTGATAGGACAAGAGAGAAACAAATGATGTACTTTTTAAACAAATTAGAAACGTTGATCTGAGCGGGAATCGAACCGAGAACCACGCCACATTAATTTAAATGCTGTAGTTACTACTCCACACGGAGCCACTGCCCTAGTTCGCTTTCCAAGTGCAATTTACATTTAGTTCATCTATTCGCAAGACATCGTTGTAGTCAAAGGGATGACTGAGATTAGCGTACGGCGAAACAGTCCTTGCACGTGATGGGACTTCAGAGCAGTGAGATGAAAGTTGTAGTGCCACGAAACAAAATGCAAACAGTTTTCAGGTTTAACAAGCTTCCTTGCGTAAGTGGTATTTGCAGCAAGTTTGAATTGTGCTAGTTATAACAACCAGCAACAATGGTGTTCAAACAAGTGATTTGTGTTGTTCCAAAAAGCTTGTTTTATGCTTGTTTATCACATTCTACACAATGTGAAGTTGAACAAGTTAGAATTGGACAAATTCAAAGCAAGTATCTTACAACCTTGTTACAAGCTGCCATGCTATCTTGGTTTGTTATTCGCACTTTAATTCAAATAGAGACGGGTTATCAACTGAATGATTTCAAATTTGATCCTTCTGTATTCGTTACTACTTGAAATATTAGCATTTATTTTCAATAATGGTAGTGGATAGCAAAGGACCGGTATTTGAACACTGGAGTCATTGAGGAGAGATGGGGTAACTGCCTCCTCGATAAAATAATAATCATTTTATCACTTTATATTTAATATTAAACACTTTATAAACATATTGGTGCTTCGTAAGGCCGTGGATTTTCATTCAACAAAATCCTGTACTACATACGTTTCTACGAATATAATATTTTCGTAATAAGATACAAAATGTTTCTTTTGTGAAGACTATCTAGAAACCTGGCCTGTCTTTAACCTGTTCTGTTCTCTTTTCTATTTGTCGCATCTCCCTCCTAAGATGATCTGCTAATTATCCAAGATAAAAATTTCGCAACCTTCATCGGTGACCCAGACGGAGATGGAAGAGAGAAAGAAGTAATTTTGCCTTACAGTTTGATGGGTTAGAAGGGTTTTTGTTCATAAGTGTCGATGTTATAAACTTAGTGACAACGTTTCTATTGTATCTCAATCGTATATGAAAACAAGTGAAGACTTATGCACGAACAGCGACTGGGAATGACTAATACTGACTCACTGCCAGATATCTTGAAAGCCTTTGATAGATTGTTGCAATATTCACTAACTTGTAAAATGAAACAGGGCTTTTTTTATGTAAATCTTATTTATCAAGATTCAACGAACAGGACTATTAAAGCAAGTGTTCTTCAAGGCTCTGTTCTCTCGTCTTTATTACATACTTTAAAATTATATTAATACATAGGAGATGTTCTTATCCAAGAACACTGTTTATCATCTGCTTTACACTATGGTACATCTTTCTTCGCTCCTATATTTTGTCTATCCCTTCGTTATCGCTAGATGCAGGCACAACTCAATTTACACCAACAATGGACTCGACTCTGGAGATTACAGGTTAAAACTGAAACATGAGTTGCTGTTATTACAACCAAATTAAGAATATAAAAGACTCAAGAACTTCGTATCATGAAGCAAGGCTTACGGCATTTGGTGATATTTCAAGACCAACGACCCACTTTCTTATATAAAAAAAGGAACCTTTGTCATGGCACAATGTGTCCTCAGAAACTTAACAGCCTTTTACACTTTTCTCAAATATACAGTTAGTGATAATTTTACCATAGATAATCCTCAAGATAATCATTTCCCCTACAAATTTCTAGTCCCTACACATGCAGCCAAATTTATCGAGAGGAAGTTGGTTGAGCGTTGTCTTGTCTTCGTATTGGATATGTCCTGGGTTCTATACTAGCGGCTGATTATCATGACTGAGGTTTCTCCAGGCTTTTCCTCAGTCACTCCACGCAAATATCAGAATGGTACATTCAACTTAGGCCGTAGCCGACTTCTTCCCACATCCTTTCCAATATCCTGTCCCGCTCTGAGTCATAAATGTCTAAAGACCATAAATAAATTAAAATTTACTATTTTGAATAAATGCAAACTAGTGTGGAACACATAATCAGGGGCCATGGCAAATATATTAGAAAAATTCAAATAGTATAGAGGCCCTCGAATATTGTGCAGTAAAAGATGTCCTAACATATCTACACACATGAAATTTTGGAGTACTCTTCTAAGCCACGCAAACGTAGGAATAGAAACACTTGGCACAGTACACTTAACCAAGTAACATGTATAAAACTCCTTTCATTGTAACTTATAAGAAAAAAAAATAGAAAATTCCAATGACACACGCATTATCATACATTGTCTTACGATAGTGTTGCAGGATCAGGAGGGTAATCAAGAAGATATTAAACCAGGGCAGCAACTAAGGGGGCAAAAGGGCACGTGCACTGGGCGCCGGAATGAGGGGGCGCCAAACGAAGGTAAAGGGGACGGTAAAGAAATTACTTCCTATAAAGGACAAATTACTCATGATTGGCGGCAAAAGAAATTGTAACATATACTGTATGCTCTACCAACTGAGCTACGCCTCTACCAACGCCTCTTATACATTACTAAAAGTGTAATAACTCTTAAACTGGGAAACAATGTCCAATCACTGATATCTGCAGAATTCAAGAGCATTTCACTCAAATCACTAAGAAGTTATGACTGCAAGGAGTACCGTGTATTCAGACTTGCAAGTACTATAATAAGGAGAAATTAAAAAAATGTATAGCTGAATTTTGAATTTAATTTTTAAGGCTTTAAGAGGGCTCCTCGCTCCAACCCCCACATTTTTAACATTTTTCAAAATATTTCAAAAACTAAGAGCACTATCAAAAATGTAAGAACATAGCGCACTAGAGCTTACAAATTACTATGAAATACAATGGACAGCGACCTCGAAATCTTGTCCATTGATTAGTACTGAGACTTTAATTAAATAATTACGTCATAATCTTTGAAAACGTATCACTCATCAATGGACAAGACCTCGAGATCGCTGTCCATTGTATTTGATAGTAATTTGTAAGCTCTAGTGCGCTATGTGCTTACATTTTTGATAGTGCTCTTAGTTTTTTAAAAAAATATGTTGAAAAATGTTTTAAAAGGAGGGTTGGAGCAAGGAGCCCTCTTAAATAACTTTGGTCAGGCTGGACGGATAATGATGAGATGAACTGGTAGAATGAAGAAAGGGAGAGAAAAGGAAACAACTCAGAGAAAACCCACCGACACGGTGTTTGTTCAGCACAAATCCTACATGGTATGAGCAGGGATAGAACTGAAGTAAAAATGCATCATATATCATTTTGAACTTTTCTGTACAGTTCAGCCAACATGAGAACGTGGTACTATTGTTTTTCACCTCTTAATACTAAAAAAAGTACTATGATGCTACAATGTTGAACGACTTTTATTTCATATTGACAGCAAACTTATAGGAATAAATCTACCAAGTACTACAACTAAAGCAAAGATTTGTTTATTGCGAAAATTTCAGTTGTGAAATTCATAGCTTACACTGACATACACTACTAATGGAAACAGTGAGAAAGGGCACAACTTACGTCACAGCTAAACCAAAATGGCGCCGGGTCGTTTTAAATTTTCACCTTAGATTTCCGTATGTTTTCTTTAGGAACTGTGGGAAAGAATATCATGATTCTTTACATCTGAGAAAGTGAGAACATTCTGTTTATTTAGCTAACAAGAAAATATAGTTTAAAAAATCCCATTGAAATTGATGGAACCATGAAACTTAAAGAGATTACAATTTGAAATAAAATATAAAAGACGAAGCAGTTTCGTAACCAATATTTGCTGAAGCTTTGTTGTTACGTTTTAAATAAGAGGGGCGTTCCATATTGATTTACGTTGTTTTTTTTACACTTATAAGAACCTTTATGGCTCGGCAGATACATCCACTTTCTCGACATAGTCTCCATTAAGAACTACACACTTGCGCCACCGATGTGGCAACTTCTCTATGCCCTCTGCGAACCACTTTTTCGGAGTCTGTCGCACCCACGTAAGAACATCATCTTGCAGTTCCTGGAAGTCGGCGAAATGATGTCCACGCAGCGGTTTCTTCAATGCCCCGACAAGGTGGTAATCAGAAGGGGCCAAGTCAGGAGAATAAGGTGTGTGTGGCAGCACCTGGAACCCCAGCTCATTAATGGCAGTCGTGGTTGCCCGACTCGTGTGGGGACGAGCGTTGTCGTGTTGCAGGTGAACACATTTCGCCCATTTTCCTGGTCGTTTCCTCTGAATTGCACGGCGCAAACTCCGAAGCGTTGTCACGTATGATTCGCTGTTAATGGTGGTCCCGGGTTCCAGCCAGTCAATGAGTATGATTCCATCATTGCCCCAGAAGATTGTTGTCATGCGTTTGCCTACGGAGGGCTGTGTACGGAACTTCTTTAGCGTGGGGCTGCCTTGATGCTTCCACTGCATTGATTGGGCTTTGGTCTCTGGCTCATGGAAGTGCAGCCAAGTCTCGTTACCAGTAACGAGTTTGGACATGAAGCCTTCTGGATCCTGGCTATAGCGTTGCAGAAGATCACTGCTCACGTCCTTGCGCTGTTGTCTTAGTGCAGCATTAAGGGATTTGGGAACCCACCTGGCACACATCTTACCCATCTTAAGGTGTTCGTGCACTATGCGGTACAGAGTGCTTCTGGCATGTCCTGTGGACGTCTCCAGTTATGTGAACTTGATGCACCTGTTGTCCTGAATAAGCCACTACACTCTTGAATTGTTCACTGGTGTTGTCACAGTCACTTTCCTTCCAGAACTGGTTCCCTTCGCCGTTGATGTGCGGCCACTTTTCCAGCCGTCCTCCCAGTTGTATACGGTTTTGCGTGACGGTGCGCACTCTCCACACACTGCCACCAATCGCCTGTGTATTTCCGCAGTCTGTACACCTTCTTTCCACAGAAACCAAGTTGTCCAGCGGTGTCCTTGCTGATCACCTTCCATGTTGTCCGCTCACATACTTACAGCTGTTGGTGAAATGTGCTGCAGGGTACACGTCTCTGTATTGTTCTTCCACCTGAAGGCAGAGACCTAAGTACTACTTCCTTCTAACTTTCAGGACGAGCTCAATGGTGGACCCTGAAAGAAGAAAAGTCATTGGGAGCAGAGAACAGGAAGAAGGCGACGAAACAAACGAAAGAAGCAATGCGGTCCTCAATGGTGATGTCATTGTGGATATAGTCACAGAGGAAAGAAAACTCTCATAAAGGCTCAAATAAAGAATGTATGCTATTTGTAGTTATTAAATACGAAGAAGTTACTTTAAATCCACAACGCTTCAAGAATAAAACGTAACATGTTTTCCATTGTACTATCAAAGAGAATATTTTTCTTGCTTTAATGTTTTTCATATCAAAATTTTAAACGACTTTTTACAAAAAATCTCAATTGAATCTAAGTGTATATATTACTATTATTTACTTAATAAATATTCAATCATAAGTTTTCAGTGTATGGTCCGATTTTGATTACTTTTGTTTTGAAATAAAAAAAGAACAAACTCCAAACAAACGCACTAAAAAGTGAATTTAATATATATTTTTTTCAATTCTCTTAATTCCATGTCTTTGAATTTTAGTGCCAAATTAAAAAAAAAATACTAAAACCAAAACCACTACTTGCAACTTAATAATCCTATAGTAACCCATAGCTTGTCCCAAACTTAGATGGTTGTTTGTTTTAGTTAATAATTTGATTCCGATTTCAAACATTTTAAATTTAAAAATATTATTTTTAAAACTTTTATTTCATTTCTTTGAAGTCGGTTCTATTTCTTTATTAAAGACTATTTTTTTTTTATAATTCGGTTAATTGAACGACATCACAGATCTTGCGACTTTTATATACATAATGAAATATGCCGGAAAACCTTACACTAAAATAGGGGTGCCATTATTCTGCAATGCTCACGATTATGTGTGTAAAAACTGTAATTATTTTTGAATATCCTTTATTAGTTTTATATTGCTAGATATAAACATATAACAAGATATAAATTACAATTAAATGAGAAAAAATAAATGTTGAAAGAATATAGAATATGTTATAATTAATGTACATTTACATAGACACACTTCGGTTTTATTTTATATTCAGTTCAGTGCTCGTTCGCTTTTGGCTCCTTCGAAGGGGGCTCTAAAATCAAAGTTTGTCCCTTCTTGCAAAAATCCAAGCTGCGTCCCTGTATTAAATAACGAAAAGGAACTTGAAGATGTTTACCATAAATGTTTCAAATGCTCATTGAGACAAGGACTAGGGTACTGAGCTCGTTACACTAATACAAAATTACCATAACCGTTATCGTAATCCCAATTGATATTATATTGGACGAACACATCCTGATATTCTGACTGTAGATCCTTTAAATATATCAGTAGCTAACTAATCGTAATTTTATTGTATTGTGGTGACTCTTAGCTCTTCCCCCGCCCCACACACACCACTGTTTGACTATTTAAAATTTAAAAAAATGAAATTTTATCGATTGGTTATGTCTGTTAAGTTCATTGGTACAGTCGAAAGTTGTTAAAGAGCGATTCCAGGCGTCACGCCCTGATATTCGAAATACATTTTTCGACTATAATTGCCTTATAGCATTTCTGACAAATTAAAAAAAATGGCGACTTAAACCCATGATATGATACAGGAGACATTGCAGATCACTTTCCCGGTGAAAGAACCAGTGCCGAATCAAAACGGGGCAAACGACCTGGGCACTACGTTCAGGGGCGGCAACCAGCTAAAAATAAAAATAATAAAAGCTCCTAAAAAAAGGAAGTAAAGTTGCCTTTTAAATTGAAATTGATGTAAACTGTTCAAAATTTCAATACAGGGAGGCTAAGATTTTTTTTTATTTTTTTATTCGATACAACCTACCTTCATCTTTAAAACTGAAAACCGCGATTCAAGTCAGATAGGCAGGTCTACTGTCTTACTGGAGTTAGTAATAGCGGTGCTACGGCAGGTTCCAGAGAAGATAACAAAAGTACACTACGTAATGCGAGACAATGTTGTGGCCTTCGCGTCGGCCGGTCGTGTTGTTTGGATAAAAAACGTTGGAAACGGCGGCAAACTTTAACTTTGCCCCCCAATAGGAAAATTTCTAGATCCGGCACTGGAAAGAACACATAAACAATAAATACATGATTGATATATAATTTAATGTTAAATTTGTCGTCACACACTGATATTTTTCAAACCGCATTTACACTGTAACATACTTGCCCCAAACTCTATGAAAGTATGGGCCCAACAAAAAATTCTCTAAGTTATCACATCAAAGAGATGGAAAAATTTAAAAATCCACGGTATGTTTAAGTTTTTAATACCGGGTATGACATATTTTTGGAATTGCTCAAAACTCTTTACCACATCGAATTCGACGAACGTAATGTCTTGTCGGAAAATATTTTATATAACGCGAAGGCCACATGTTTACTGGAGAAAATCACTTATCAAGATCTCCGGTGTTTAGAAGTAAGGCTACATTTGGAATTACAGTATTATAATTTCGATGATATGACCCTGAGAAAGCCCAGCAAGGAACTAGTTCACAAATTTTATTTTAAATTGTTCTATCTACAATTTAATTTCACGTTGTTTCAACAATTATGCGAATAGTAATAAGCTGCGGGGGGAAAATGAACTTTTCTGGATGCAATTCATATTTAAGAATAGTTTCCGTATCTAGGAATATCATTTTGTAAAACTGTGAATGCAGAAGATCTCAAGTTATGTTAATTTCAAATGAAAATTGTCAAATTTAAACGGTTTCTACGTGGCTCGCTCTTGAGGCCACCAGATAAAACTTGGGTGGTCATTATAACCATTATCTATCAAAAAGACCAGAAATTGATTTTCTTTTTTTATGAGAAGGCCTTTTCTAAATTTTCGAATCCAAGGCTGTTAGCCTAAATATTGTATTTACCGTTATTCCGAACCCCAGCAGGAACCCTTTGGAAGGTGGGGCTTGGGGCGGGAGCACCGCTAGCACCTCTCCACTGGATGGGAAAGAACTGTAGCTGGACTCGTTTAAAAATATCTGGATTATATATCGGCGTGTTTAATGGAAACAAGGAAAAACTTCTTAGAATTGCCGTCATGAGAAGGTTTCAAACCCAAACTGCATCCTCCACTATCTCCGCGTAAGCCACAAGAATTAAATCAATTTTCTTTATTTTTCATGCTAATGTGCAAAATAGTTACATCATTTGTGTAATGAACTTCCAGGATATTGAATCCTTAAAGTCAACCAAACTTCAATAGTCAGACAAAGTAAGGTAGCAACAAATGAGCCATGTTTAGTGGATAAAATGAAACAACATTAATTTGATATAGCACCATGGTAACTTGACGTTGAATGAGCTAATACGTATCATGTTGTCAATGCAGAAACAACATGTTGCACCGCCCATTTCATGTAACAGTTGTGTTACAGGCTTTGAATCAACTGTAACAACCACTAAGCAGTTGCTTTTCTTTCCAATTAAAACTTTTTAAAGGAATCTATCAGCTACGGCCTAGACTATTTCCTAACCAAGGCAATCGTTTCGATATTTCATGCAATGAACAACTTCACACAAACATGAATCGAATAGGCCTATGTTTCAAATTAAATTATTAAAACCAAAACTTTACAATTTTAGAAAATTATAAGTAGCTAACATTATTATAGTAATTAAGGATACTCGTATACATTATTGAAGTACCAAACAAACTTTAGTTTATGAAAGTTATTTTCTGTTTATCTGTACTCTCTAATTTTGAATAATCGACTTAAAACGAAAATGGCGGGAAAACCTATTTGGATTCCGCCATAAACAAATTCTAGAATTTTAAGAAGTCGTTGCAAGACGTAAGTTGTAATTAGAATATTACAAACAGTGCTTAGAGCTAAGATTAAAATTGTCAACGCTATAACAAGAAACCAGTTTCAGCTATTTTATTACTCAAAAGTATTATAAACAAATTTCATACGGGGAGTAAAAAAGAGTGAAGGGTGAGAATAAAACTAGCGAAAGATGTCTTTGAGGTTTAAAAATCTGGTTGAGATCAAGAAGTTTGCAATGTGTCATTTAAGTTTTCCCCTCAAATGAACCGTAAACCCAGGGTAGGGTGACAAAACGTCCCGGAAAACCGAACGTCCTAGTGTCCTGACAAATTACTTCGGAACACAGAATTGTAGCGGTTTCTTTTTTAAATAATACAATCATTTTCAAGTTTGAATGTGTTTTCCTGGATTCTCATGAAAGCAGCCTAGATGGGAAGAAGAACCTGTTGTTATCTGAAAGAAAAGGAAGTATATATCATTGGAAATCTTTGATCATATGGCCGTTCTCAAGAAAATGTTGTAATCTAAGGAAGAAGAATGGAAAAATTGGTTAATTTCTTCAGTGGATCCAAATGTCGCGAACAGTATTACGAACAAAATTTGTAAGTACGTTTTTGCAATTCCATCTAACAATGCAAGTGTTGAGAGCATTGTTTTTTTTTCCTACATCAAAATTCAATGATCAGAAGAAAGAAAGAATGAAAATTGAAATACTGGAAGAAAGATTTCACGTGATCGATAATTATAATCTTTGGTTTGTGGATTTTTATCAGTTAATGTAAAAGGGTAGAGAACTTATAAGAAAAATGTAGGAGCAGTAACAAATACGAGCACAGATCCGATTCTACATATACGTCGTCTGCCTGATGCAAAGGTAAGCTAGGCCCGATTCTGCATATAGATTGCCTGATGTAAATAGAAGTGTAATAATTAACAATGTACTGTAACCCAGGCACGTATCTTCTTTTTTTTATTCCGGAGAGCTTTCACGGGTTCGACAAGGTATACATAGAGGCTTTGGATATGACAACTGGAAAAATATCTGAATTAAGTTTAAAACTATACTGAATTTAAAAACGGATTACAATTTTCAATAGTGTTTTCTGAGCAGCCCCCTTTAGTTTGTTGTGGTCCATTTAGACTTGATCAATATAAATTAAAAGCCATATTGTAATGGACGTATAGAAAAAGGACTCATCAGAGCAGTGGCAAGAAAAAATTAAGCAGACAAAGAAGGAATTTTAAAAGACAAAAAGCTTTTTAAAGACATACTTTTCTTAAACACATTCGTACTAATGTGTTAAAAATAATTTTGTTTATGCATGACTAGAAAGAAAAGCATGAAGCGCTCTCCTATACAGTCCCTTTACAAATTCTTGAATTAGCGCTCCCTATGCTTTTCTTTTTAGTCATGCATACACATTTTTTTTTTACTTTTTAATACGAATTATTTAAGAAAAGTATGTCTATTTTTTTTTCGAGTTACTTCCGTGTTCGCTTACATTTTCTTAAGCCAAAATTTTGTAACACAAATCCTATAGTGTTCTGCAACCAGCGAAACCCAATATCGTTGCAGGCTAGTATTTATTTTAGGATAAAGAAGTCGGTATTTAAAAAATATTAAAACATGCTTTTAAAATATAGAAACATGAAAGTAATAATGGAAAATTGTATTGTCATCCGACTTACGTCGCTATGCAAAATTTCATCATTCTATGACGTCAGAAAATGAGTTAACGTTGCAAGATTTGAGGACATCACGAACAATTGTAAACTAAAGAAAAGGAACGCAGCATTTCCATTTTCCATTGACCTACATAATTTTGGACTGCACTTCCCGATTTCTCTGTTAAGTAGATCCTCTTCCATCGGAAGAATACTCACTGAGGATCTTCATCTCTCTGTCTCAATTCTAACTTGGAAAAAATATTCAATTTTTTCAATAAAAAATTGTCAACTTTTCCGCATAGTGCTGTTGTACGTAATTACTGTAAATTAATGAAAATGCATTGTCTTTATAATAAATAATCAATACCAGCGGCCACCTATCCTGACAAAGGTTTTCCCGTGTTTTTTCCTCAGTTACACCATCAAATTGCCGGAAAGGTATGCTTTATGAAATTACACACTGGCGGACTCAATACAAAATATAGAAAGAATCCTCCACTTCTCTCCACATACTGTATGCTCTCGAAGTTAATTTGCTATTAAGAATGTGTAGTATATAAATCTACATGAAAAATAATTCATAGTTCGAGCTACTTCTTGAATATTTATTATTCACGACAAAACAAAACCCGAAAGAAGGATATTTAAAATAACGCGAACTTAAAAGACATGCAAATTATAGCCAAATGATTGTGTAAAATTTTGTGTTGTTTATGTTCTATACATGTTTCTAGTATCTTGAACTATTTTCGCATAAATGTCGAAATAATAAAGACGTCGAATAGACGCCATTTTCCAATATGGCGGCTGATCGTATAAGGGTCACATGTAGATTTTTAGTATGTTAAACTAGGGGATACGTGCATGAACAGGAACCAGGAATTATGTTTATTTGAATGAATTTTAACAGAAACTCTATCGTGACTCGATTATTTCTTATGTATATAAAGTGCAATATGTTTCTCGATCTCCACTTTACTTTTGTCAAAATGCAACGTGATATTGAAGCTAGACTGCGAGGAGTGTCCCATACGTTTTCTTTTAAGTCGTAGCGATTGTTAGTATCAGCAAACACTACGTGAGTCCATGGGTGGCACCCCTACGAACTTTGGAAAGAGATGCACATGCCACCATTTTTCATTTTTCACGAATTCTGTACCCCTTTTTTTGCCCAAAAAGGTAGAGTGTCACATGTCTCCTTTTAGCACGTGTTATATATCTACCATATACGAGTTGATTGACGCACAAAAGTCAAATTTTCAAAATTAGTCACATATTATCACCCTTTTGCAGATGACGTTTCAGTTGTAGGCTATCATACTTATTACGTAATAAAGGAACATTTTGAGTCTGGTGCGCTCAATTACTGCTAATTCAAGATTTAAATGCAACTAAAATGCAATTTTCAAGAAAAAATTTTTTTTTTTTTTAAATTTATACGGCCACTGAATTATTTGAGGCAGAATTAAATTTGGCAGAACACATCTCTGAAATAAGACAGGGATCGACTTAATGACAGAGCGAAAGTAGTGGATGAAAGTGTGCCGTACAGAATAAGGCAGAGTCATCAAATTCTTAGTGAGAGAGATCGTGAAACTTGATGATTGATTAATTTGTTATTAATATCTTACTCAAACTTATGGGCTTGTAAGGACGGGACCTACAGAATTTGTTTCGTAAAGTGGTATCGGAACCACTCCTTTCAATGGGCCCTGGAGGGAATTAAATTCGTAACACGCGCACCGAAAAAGAGCGACCCTAACCTCTCGACCATTCCAAGGACTTGAAACATGATGATATATTCAGGATATTACCTTCACATTACGGGAGAATTTTAAATTAATTGTGTCAGTGACTTTTACGTTACTTCTCGTCAAGCCACCAATGTTATTAATCTCCGTCACCCTGCTTATTCTGAGCAATAAAGGTATAGCAGTGAAAGAACTGGCCATCAGTGTTGCAAGTATCGAATAATCATTCCTGAACACTTGATGTTTTAAAAAAAGCTACGTAAAACATGGGGTTTATCTCTTCATGATAGTGTCGGTTCTCACACTATGCCAGCCGTGGATGGAAAGTCGTCTATCATCCACCGTATACTCCAGATCTCTCACCGTGTGATTACCATATTCTTGGCCCATTGAAGAAAAGTAAATTTAAGTCAGGATGAGCAATGTATGATGAAATGTCTCGAAGACTGTCCCGAAGAATTCCACGGCGTCCTTCCTCGTCGATAAGCGTCAGTGTATAAATAGACAGTGCCTGAAAAAGGTGTTACAATCAGTAAGAGTCTAACTTATATATATATTTTAATAATTACAAAATACGCGCAGAAGCTGTACAGCTATTGTATTTTGAAAAGAATGCCTTTGATCGATTTTAATATTAAATGATATCCATTAAAGGTTATTATATTATTGAGGGAATTGGTTTTATAAATAAATCTGTCGAACTCCTTGGAGATACAGAAATCAATTTCGGTAACCAATTGATGCAAAGCTTCATTTCCTTCTCGATGTATCATAAATCTCTCTCTCTCTTTCTCTCTCTCATTCTCTTTCTCTGCCTACTTCTGTTAGACAATAAATGAAATTGAAGTTTTGAGCTCCAAAGTCGATATTCAATTATCTTCAACATTACCACGGGGCTTCTCGAAATGACAGAAATGGTGTGAGCTGAAGGGCCACTTCTCATCGTTGTATTAACACAATATCGAGTGACAGCTATATATTATTACAGCGAAGACAGAGATCTCAAACTTCATTTTTTTTGTGTACGAACAGGGTTGGAGATGAAATGCAGTGTTTCACTTGTTTCTGTTTTTCTTCTTCTTACAAAAAATAATGAACTTTATGATCAATCCTTTAGGTTAGTAATCCTTATTATTTTTTAATCTATTGAAAAGTTTGCTCGTTTTTTAAACAAAAGTTTGTATTTTTATATTTTAGTATTCTAAGCGAAAGAATAATTCTTCATCGATAGCAAAATATTATTTCTCTATTCAGTATCCTCGTCAAGATATACAGTATAAATAACAGGTAACTCATTCCCGAGCTTTGATTTTCATTGGCTGAATGGTGCGTAACGTCAATTCAAAGATACTGTAGATTTTAAGATGCTTATCATAAGCGCGATGCTTGTTATTCTAGGCATTCACTGAAGAGTTATAGCTATAGTCTCCATGTTTTAAAATTCTTTAACAAATTTATATTGATTAAATGCTTTCCAGACAAGAAATGCAATCTGAACTGCTGTGATTAAATGTGATAATAGTTATTGTTTTCTTCAAATTGGCTTCTTTTGTTTTGCTATCACCTTCAATCGTTAGGATCGCTAGTATCGGACCCTCTACAGGTATTCGCTGGAACTTTTTAGATTTCATGCGTATTATAAACGTTCGACGCCACGAGACCTTTGAACTGACGCTATCAACACTAACATTTCTGTTAATGGACCCCTCCCCACCTCCTTGTTTATTCGTTTATTCACTAGGAAAGCTCTTGGAAACACAATCATTGCAGGGCTATGAACCAAACTTGACACTTCTGGTTCATAGATTCAAACAAAGACTCTTCTAAAATCAGTTAACAATTCTAGCATACGCAGAAAACACACTATAAGTTAGAAACTAGCCAAAATGACCTAAGTTAAAATTTGAGATCTGTATGTGATGCCCCACCTTCGGTTAATTTAGTATAAGTCAATTATAAACCCGAGTTGAATAATTGTTTCTTTGTACTTTTAGTATAAATGATCTGGCAGGGAAGAAGAAAATTGTCTCCTCAAAAACTGTTTTTTGACTTATACTGTTTTTCCCGCGCATGCTATGCTAGAATTTTATTTAAATTATGTTGTTGATATCCGGATGAAACAAAACATAAGAATAATAATCATAATTACTCAAGTTCCCATATTGTAATTAGTTTACGACACCAGAAATGATACCTTATCTATGTTATTAAATCTGAACACAAAATCTGAAAGAATGATAGAATTCGTAACAATTCTTACGTTTTAATAAGAACTGGTAAATGCATTAAAATAAAGATAAACTATTTTCTACTTAACATGTAATACATGAGCCGGTGATAATGAAAGTGGTATAAGTCATAAAATTTTAACCAATTAGTTAAGTCCAATTGAACAAGACGCAGAATACATATTTATAATCAGATTAATCACTTACATGTAGATTACAGTAATCAGTTTTTAGTATTACAGAAATTCTAATTTGATTTTTCAATAACAATTTTAACATACCATTATTTATCCCAAATTAGACATCAAGTGACTTACGCCACTGTCATTCTCAAATTATATTATTAGCAGAGGTTATTACCTAAACAATTAATGCAGAACCTACGTATTAAATAAATAAACACCAACATAACTATTAAGCAGGGACTAACCTTTGCTGAAATTCCATCAATTGATTAACTAACTTTATTTACAGTACAATACTTTTAAGAAGTACAAACTATTATCAATTTTCTCCATGTGTATCAGTCTGTATGTACTACCTCTGTTTCATGGCTCATACTGCAATTAGTACATACACATTCATGGGCACGTACATTCAAATCATCGCGTGCCTACCCAGCTAGCAAACGAAAGCGATACTATGTCGCTAACTTAACTAATTTATGATAGAGGTTCTGAACGTGACTATCTTCACATATGCACTTGGGAGAGATCTGTATGTGATTCGTCACTCCGTTATGAGTTTCTGGCTGGACCGCGAACTCTTGATTTCCCCTCTTATCAACCCTAACTTCCCACCTAGTAGCAGACGTGTTAGTGTTTCAGTCGTGACCTTAGAGTGAGGATTTTCTCTTTAATACGATTCGTTAGAAATTTCCCCAACGATACCAGTTAGAAAGTTGGAAGAAAACTTCATTAATTCGATAAATCAAAGTTCATCGGTTGGCTATGCATGGTGTTGATTAGTTGCATTTTCAGAATAGGTAGCTTTGGTGAAAAGTGAAAAAAGTGTTTCACAAAGCGAGTTGAGAAACGATTTGTTCTGAAGATAATTGTGACATTTGATATTGTAGATTCTCGTAATAATTCAAGAAGATAAACATGTATATTTCTTGAAATGGAATACGCAGTTGTATAGAGTGATAATTCCTTAATTTAGCTTATATCTTTCGTATACGAGGGAGGGGGGATAGACCGGTATTTTATAATAAAAATTTGTGTATTTGTTTTTGGGTGTTACAATTGAATCTATTTTAAAATGATATAAAGCACCGGTATAAAAGTGTTTTCCAATTTCGAAGCAGTCGTGAAACTCTTGACAAGTGATACGTTTTAATCGTTCCGTCCTTTTCTTCTTCACCTCTTCCACATCTGCAAAACGTTTTCTCCTGAGGATTTGTTTCATTTTGGGGAATAAAACGAAGTCACTCTGAGCAAGATCGAGTGAATATGGCGGGTGAAAAAGCTGTTGTTTTCGGTTAAAAATTCTTTCACAATCAAGACTTTGTGTGCTGGTGAGGCACGAACTTTGCTTCAACTCTTTTCATTTGCAATTCCTTGCTGAAAGTCCGTTGAGAGGCACTCCAGGGTGCAGCAAATTTGGTTAATGGTTCTGCGACAGTCTTCCATTAATCATCAGTCCAAGAGTTCTGACGATGTTTCCGTCCGTTCGGGAAGTTGAGGGTCGCCCTGAGCGAAGTTGGTCTCTCGAAGCGGGAAAACTAATCGTAAAGTTTTGCTTTTCCCAGAGCAGTTTCCTTGTAAGCCGTTTCAAGCATTACAGCTGTTTCCTCAAACAGAAAACAGAATTTCATAGCCTCACGCGTTGTTTCCACTTTTCAGTCATCACAAAAATCACCGAACAAGCGAGAGGCGCTTAACAAGAAGAATTACTACGTGGCACCACGACTTCACTCGACAACGTCGGTCGGTAGCGGGTAGACTGATGCAAAAGGGTTGCAGCAAGAGGTGTCTAGCGGCGAAAACATACTGCAACGGATCCGCCTACCAGAGAACGATTCAAGTTTCTCTTGCCCCCCCCCCTCCAACCCCGTCGTACATAAATTTGTTATTATAAGTCAACGATGATATTATCGTAGATAGCTGGAGTGACGCGAGACCCATGAAAGTCCTAAAGTGACAGGAAAACCATGGGAAGAAGCATCAATTCATAGGACGAGAGACTCGTTTAGTAAAGTCAATCCAGAAGAGGAAATTATCTTCAATGTGAAAAATTTTCCGACACATTCTTGGATAGGCAATCATATCTGTTTGAACGTTGCTAGTAATATGGCAAATAGAAACCAGCCATCATCCATTTTTAGGAATATTTGGGGCAAGAGAAGACGGAAGTGATATTTACAGGATTGCTCAGACGTGCTGCGACTTACCGACTGAACTAAACTGCCAGACATAAGAAACACTAGATCCAAATAGTGTAGAAGCATGGATTCTCTAACTTTTTAAGATTGTTAGCACCGCCCACATGTAATACTAAGTTTGTTAGCACCATAAAATCTCATGTGTGTAAAGTTTCATAAATAGATAAACATTTTATTAAAATTCATCGCGTTAATCAGATCCTTGAGCTTGAACATTACTCATAATTTCAGTTATGTTCAAAGAGAAGACGCTTATAGCTATATCTAAACAGTCCTGACGATGTGAATAAGTTCATCGACTTCGTGCTTTGTTCTTGAGGTATTTCATAAGTGAAAAGTCTTTCTCGCACAGTATATCGTCTCGAACATAGCAAGACACTTAAGAGAAAGCTCTGTAGTATGGGGAAGCGTTTTGTACGTTCACTTCCCCAAAAGCTTATGAATTTCTCTCCTTCGAACAGATTTTGAATTTGAATTTTACTTTTTAAGGCCTTTAGGACACTTTGGCACAGACCGGATGGATGATGATGGGATGAATTGGTGGAATGAATAAAGTTGGAGCAAACGGGATGACCCCGAGAAAACCCAAGCACAAGGCGTTTGGTCGCCACAAAACCCACCTGGCCTAAGCAGGGATCAAACCGATGACCTCTAGCACCAGAAGTGAGCGCTCAGCCATTGAGCCCCTTTTCAAACAGACATGTCAGCGCTAAGGAGTAGAGATACTGAAAATGATCTACAATGAAAGTAATATTAAAGTTGAAATGATCCTCAAATAATTGTGGAAATTTTGTTGCAAAACCATTTGAAACAATGTATGCTTTGATTCCTTCGAACATTTTCCACAGGCTTGTAACAGCTTCACCATGATTTACTCAACGAATGCCCGATTTGTAGTCAGACGCGCAACCGATTTGCATATGGGGTCAGTGAATTTTTCTGGAGTATTTTATTAATTTTTATAGCCCCTGAGATCACCCCAAAACCATTTGCCCCAAAAGACAAATCTAGTGGTTTGTGTGTGTGTGAATGAATATACAGTAAATAGATTCTAACCGTTTGCTGCAATATTTTTGGTACATCCGAGTAGGTTGTGAGTGAGGGGATGCCACCGCCTAAGCCGCGGGGCTGGTGATGACCCGTTATTATACATCTTATTTATACAGATAGCAATAGATTTTTATGTGGAGCCCAAAATTATTTATGGGGACCGGAGTTCCATAGACCTTCTCGCCGCGGGTCTGATTCTTTTGATCCACTGTGGGATGAACGTTCAGCCGGAACGGATAAACTTTCAACCTTATGTAAAGGCTTTACGATCCTCCTAATTGTAAATTGTAGTATGGGTAAACGTTCAACCAAAAACTGGTTTAAAGTAGCTTAATCCAAGAAGCGATGCTGCATCCATTTTTTTGGATGAACATTGTGTCTCCCATTTTTTACAGTGTACGTATTAATCACTTTTCTGTTTGTCAACTAGAGATCGGAATCTCCATTCACTAAGAATATTTCCCATTTCTTTTCAAATAAGCTATCAAGCTGGCGGCAACAAGCACTTGGTCAGCATTGCATGCACGTTTACGATAATACTATTCTTTACTTGTTCTGCGCATGTGCACAACGAACTGAAAACTGCAAATATCCACCTCAACATAGAAAAGGTCTCTGGGTTTTCCTAGAATATAATGAAGTAACATATACTTGTAAACATCCTGCGGAACTTTACTGAGAATTCCTACGAACGTTTACAATATTTTTAACGGTGCAACAAGTTACCTTAACAGCAAATCATGAGTAATTTAAGTATTTTTAAGTATTATGAGACCTTTACACTACGGAACAAAAAATTAACTACAAACTCGTCATTGGGAGATATTGAATATCCCAAATTTAGCTATATTATTCAGCGTAATACTATAAAAGATGATTTGGAACGACAATAAAACAAGTACAAACATAATTCTAGTCTCACACAAAAGTGAAAGAAAATAAAGATAACATATTTGTTGTAGATTTTGACGGAGCGGCCATAGCCCAGTTGGTAGAGCGGTCTTGAATTCGATCCCAGCGACCGACTATGAGTATCTTACAATGTTTTCCTCAGTTATTCCAAACAAATGCCGGAAAGTACCTTCGACTAAGGTGATAGCAACCTTCTTCTCACATCATCTTCTCACCCTTATTCCGGCCTGAGCCATAGATGTCTCAAGGCCATAGATAAATTCAAATTCGAAGTCTAGTTTCTCAGGCCTAAAAAGTGATCCATGACGGTTTTTGCACTTAAAATATTGATCGAGAGTATCCTTCAATATATCATTAAAACATACAATTAAAAACTATACAGAGAAAATATATTACGTCAAATAATATAGAAATGGCAAAATCCTTAGATCGGTAAAACAAAAAAGTTCTTACAAGTATATAGAAAGTACTTCACTACCCAAGTAGCATATGAAAAATCCCTTAAAATCAAAGTTGTGCTACGGCCGCCATTTTGAATAATGGCGGCCATTTTTTTCACTTTTCGCGGAAACTAAGCGTCACATCGAAAAAAGTTTTAAATATTGTTTGTTCATGATAAAATTATGAATTTATTGTAATTACTTCTTTGTCATTTGATCAATCCTACCTTATTTCTTCACAGTAATGCTCTATTCCAAGTTTTATGATATTTAATTCTTACTGCCTACATTTTCTGTACTGATATTATAATTTATGTTATTTCTTCAGAATTTAATTGTGTAATCAATTTAGGAAAATATTTTGCGAGCAGTTTCTGTTGTTGGTATTAATTTCTAACTCCATTATTTTAAAAATGCTAAATGAAAATAAAATATTATGACAATCATGTAAGCTTTGGTGCCATTTTGTGGCTTCTGGTGAATCAAGAAATGGTCTTAACAACAAGGATTTGTAATTTTATGATGAACACTTAAAAAAACTTTTTTAAGTGCGGCATAGTTTGCGCGGAAAGTGAACAAACAAAAAAAATATTTTGGGCCACCATTTTCCAAGTAGTACACGTTTGGATTTGGGGGACTTTTAGTATGTTACTTGGGTGGCCAAATGCTTTATGTATACCAAGTTTCATGATTTTAAGATTTTTGTTTACCTAATTTTCATAAAATTACTACACTAACAAATGATTTCACTTCTATGGTGTATTGAAAATATATTTAATATAGGAAAAATGGAAGTAAATATT
Source organism: Lepisma saccharinum (assembly GCA_022664845.1). Lineage (NCBI taxonomy): Eukaryota > Metazoa > Arthropoda > Insecta > Zygentoma > Lepismatidae > Lepisma > Lepisma saccharinum. Next base: position 151,436 of record JAGDQP010000116.1, read on the forward strand.
TTTATTATTTAACTACTCTGTAGATAAAACTCTATATCATTACTCAATACTAAAGTCAAAGTCACGAATCTGCATCCAATTTGATTATATTAGATTTAGTTGTTAACAGCTTACAAAGTTTGAAATAATTGGAATCTTTTGCATGGTACGTGAAAGACGCGCGGAAAGGTAGAGAGTTTTCACTTCGATCAACAAACTTATTTTTGAAAGAAGTATTTTTATTATTCAATTTTCTACTTTAAGGGGGGCATTAGTTATGTACAAAACGATAATTTCAGCAGCTGCGAAGATTAGTAATGGGACCCATAGAATAAAAAAAATCTTTGAAATATAAAGTGAAAACACGGAACTTAAGCATTAGTGAAGAGACTAATCGGAAGTTAAATTTGTGAGTATATGCCTTATTTATAAGCTTAAATAAAATTGAGCAGGACAAGGTAAAAAAGAGGTATCGAGATGTGTCTTCTGGAAATACGGATTTTAAACTCTGGCTTTCCCATTTATTGTGATGTATTAAGGGTCAGTTCTACAATCGACCGCTAAACTTTTTGTTAGCGCTAAGTTGAGGCTAAGTCTGATTTTGGCCAATGAGAGTACGCAAAATGAGAGTTGGCCTCAACTTAGCGCTGACTAGAAGTTTAGCGGTCGATTGTAGAACTGACCCTTAGTATTCTGTAAACCGTTATAACTTGTTGATTATTTGCGATTTTTCATTGGAATAATTCTTGATGCAATCTGTCATTGTTTAGTACATATCAGAGGTGAAACCGGGTCCTGATCTGGACATAGCTGACCTGTAGACCTGATGACCCTGTCCCTATTGACCCGATCTGGGATCTTAATGAACTGAGAATTTTCCGCGTCGTATTTTTTGTACCCTGGGGGCTAATACCCCCCTCTGGACACGGTTACGCCTGAAAGAAACACTGTTCAAACGCAAGGAAATAATTAAAAACTCTACTTTGCCTTCCGAGTCACCGGATCGAAATCCGGTTACCGGGTTAGATCGGGTACAAAGCATAGACCTGGTGACCCGGTTCAAAACTTTACCCGAATGATCCGGTGACCCGTTTCAGCTCTGGTACAACTATTAAGAGTACCAACTCAATTCATTTTAAACGAACAATCCGCCGACCTTTTGTAATGTACTCTCCTAGTACAAAATAAAATTTTAATGTTCGCAAAAATTCATTTACTCTCAAATGCATCATTATCTATAAGGTACAAAATTAAAAGAAATTTATTTTCAAAATTTTCTAATAATTCACGTTCATTCTGATCGGACGTAGAATTTCTTTCAGGGGATAACCGGGGGCTATTATCCCACAGACTGAATCAATCATCCTCAATTAAAAACAACACATTTTGTAATAAGAATTAATTCATTGTTCTCTCTAGAATAACGCCATCTCTTCTCTTTTACCCCTCTAACATATCCCCCTCCCCCGATTATTTTTTCTGAAAGAAATACATTCGGACAAAAAAAAAAAGAATTTTGATATCTGGAAATTGTAATGTTATTTCTAAATTCCTTATGAACTGTATTTCCGGGTGTTTAACACTGATATCAAAACGATGTTTTTTTTGGGTGGTAAGAAAAAAAAATCCTTATTAATATAACTACTTAATTATATGAAATATGTGCGATTTTGTACCTATTAAACACCATTTTATAAAAGAAAAATATGTACAAATTACTAATTGTCTCTATTTCTTTTGTATTTTACAGGGAGAAAATGCATACGGCCCAAATACACCCTCGGACAGCAAAACAATCGACAAACGAAACGTACGAGTTTTAGCCCGAACTGGGATGTTGCCTCCAACAAGACAGCAACAACAACAGCAGCAACAACAATCAGGAAAGGATAATCAAGAAGGTGACAACAATAATGAACAAGAAGTTGATAAGAGGTACCTAGCAGCTCTTGCAAAGAACGGCGATTTCCCATTCTCCCGACAACAAAGTAAAAAATCTCACCCCGTAATGTCTGGTAATAGCAACAGTGGCGGTTATCAGAGTACTCCTAATAGGGAAATACTTGAAGAGCTCATCCAAAAAGGACAGCTGGAACTTGAATTAGGATTATTGGATGAAATTCTGGCAAATTACCACAAGCACGGATTTCCTGCGTTCGTTATGCATGGTAAAATACAAGAGGAAGGTGACAGCCAACCAGAGTCTCTTGAACCTGTAGATGATGAACCCCCTTCAGGAGTAGAAGAGAAAAGAATGATCGCTGCACTGGCAAAGGCAGGTAATATACGAAGACCTGGAAACAAAAGAGAAAGCCTCGGTTTCTCAGATGTATTCCTCAATGGTGGACCTGACAAAAGAAATATTGGTTCTTTGGCCAGAATGGGATATCTTCCAACCCCTCGAGGTCTTGGCGACAAACGGAGCTTTTCTTCCTTACTGAAAAGTAGACGTCCTACGAGGAAAGGTGACATAGCTGATCTCGAAGACGACGATGATTACTTTTCGTATGAAAAAAGAAATCTTCGTGCGTTGCTCAGGAAAGGATTTATCCCACCAAATCAAAGAGACGGGAAACATGAAGACGATGATGATGATGATGATAATAATAATGATGATGATGATGAAGATTCTGATGACGAGTCCGAGAAACGTAGTCTGAGTTCTTTAATCAGAAACCGCCAGCGACCTTTCACAAACAGGGAATGGAAGAGGGACTCAATTGATGACGCATTGGAGGATTTATACGATGAAAATAAGAGAAGTATTTCGTCATTGGCCAAAAGTTGGAACATGCCAGGAGGTGGAAAGAGGACTTACTCCTACAGGAACAAATTCAGAAACAGGAACAGACAAGTTTCAAAGAAATTTTCTCCCTTCGATGAAGATGACGATGATACTGAAGATTTAGAAGATAAACGATCGCTACAATCTTTCATGCGTAATCGTCCAGGAGGCAAAAGAAGCATTGCTTCTCTTATGAGAAACGGTTACTATCCCTTTACCCGGCGGGATGATTATCAAAATGACTCTGATAACGACAAACGCAACGTTGGAGCACTAGCCCGAAATTGGAATTTCCCTCAAGATGCACCCAGAGTCCTTGGGAAAAGATCCAGCGACGATAGTGAAGTGGCAAAACGCTATTACGCAACTCTTCTAAGGAAAGGTAGGATACCAGTGGGATCAAGTGACAACGCTGATACAAATAATGCATCGTCGGAAATAGATCTTTCTAAATTGGAACAAAAACGTCATATTGGCTCTCTTGCTGCTCAGAGTACAAGTCCACTCAGAAAGAAGGCACCTGATAGTAGTGGTTCTACGCGCCAAACCTCTTCTCCAACATTGTCTCCTCGATCAAAACGTTCTGCTGTTTCGGAGGTACATCCCAGTAATTTGGTACAAGATTCAAATTTGGAATCATCTGGAGTGGCTGAGAACCATGTTGTCAGATCTAAACGTCATGTTAGTTCCATTCTCAAGTCTTCGAGTTTCTACCCACACCAAGTGGTTTTGAGGAATTCCAATGAGTATCCACTTCCGGTGATGCAAAATTCTGACTGGTTTGAGTATGATGACGTCGATGACATCTCAGACGTGCCTGATAAACGATTCTTAGGTAAGTACAAAATAAAGCGTTTTAATTCACTTTTAAGAAACTGTAAGAGCTATGGAAAATGCTGATAACATTACTTCGTAGTACTCGAATATTGCTCACTAGATGTGTCTCATAATGTACCGAAGGCTGAAAAAGTTAGTGATTGAAAGGTATCCTTTTGGGACACTCGTGTATAGAAAGAGTTTTGAAAGACTTGTCTAGTTACGCAGAATGTAAAATAACTGTATATTAATTAAAAACAACTTGTCTTAAAAACAAACTAACGTAAATGTTGCGCCTACTGTATTTTTTATTCTTTATTAAGGCTAAAAGTTCCATTAATGAATACAGGTCATATTCTGAAGGTTGTTCCAGATTAAACATTCTAATATTAACCTTCAATGTTGCAAGATAAAGTATGTTCGCAAGTTTAATTTGTAAACTAAGTCACATTATCATCCTCGGTAATATGAAACGTTCTTAGTTTGAGTTCATACCGTATATAGGTACGCATGAATTCGCAAATCAGCATGAAACTTCCACAGTGACATTGATGATGTGTTCAAATCAACACTCCTGTAATACTACGTTTCAGAATTTAGTGGAACACGAATTACAGAATTTCAAAGTTTGGGACATTTTGCTCTGAACGCCTGTATAGTAGGCAACACTTCATACATATATATGTTGAAAGTATGAATTTCCTGTTCACTTTCACGTGAAATATTGCGCTGAAGATAATGTATATGCTAAATTAAAGTTATTGATGTAATTGACGTGGAAATTACTTACACTGGTTCCTATCAAATGCGAATATTATATAAATACAGGATTACCCGAACGCTTGCAAGACATTTAATTTTCTTAAATCAAAACCTAACCAATTGAGTTGTGGGTGAGGAAGGGGATTAATAACCTTTACAACAGTAAGTTCTTATCTTATGATTTTACAGTTTCTAACATTAAACCGTTACAATCGCGATTTACCAGAAAGAATTACACAATATTCCGAAAAACTATGTCTTTCTTTTCTAAAAAAGAGAATCAAAATCTTTATTAAATGAGGTTGTCTGTTGACCATGTTTTATACTCAGGAATTTAAATATTTTGTCATTAGCTCTCAAAGTATGAGACAATACATTTAAATTTATTACAGTAATATGTCCAGGAGTTATTTTCTACTTATGATGCCGCTTGGAGCGCTTATAACGTTAAATAGTGTAAAGTATTATCTCACCTACCAAGTTTCAGTGTATAATAATTGATAGTTTCATACGCAATTTCTTACATTGTTCAAAGTGGCCAGTAAACAACCACATTTCTTTTCTTTCTTAGGTCTGTTAATAGCAAAGCTATAACAAAAGGAACCTTCTATTCCCGCTCATGGTGTCCGTCCGTCCGTGTCCATAAATTAAATATCAGTACCTAGATGGTGTAGATGAGTTGTCGTTCGAAAAGTCTTAGCTAGGATAGCTCTGAGCCCCTAGAACTGTCTTAATTGGTGCAGCCTTTCAGTGTTGCCAGAACGTTTTCTAAAAAAACAATTGTTCAAATTGCTTCTATTCAGTTATACCTATCTGCGCCAAAGTTGGCATAAACATTATTTGACATACTACAAAAACACTGAGAGTCACACGTTGCCAAGCAACCCAATTATCAGTGTTGTCAGCAATTTTATACAAAATTATTATTTTTAATTGCTTCCATGCCATAGCAGTCCCATAGCAGCCCCAAACTTGGCATAAAAATTGTTTGACACAATAGGAACATACCGGTACTGTGGATGTTATCACTCCTCAGGAACACCGTTGTCAGTGTTGCCATCCCATGTCAAAAATAAATCTCGTGTACCATGAGATGTAGAGACATGCATGAGGAGTCGTTCGAAAGGTCTTAACTAGGCTAGTTCAGAGCCGCCGAAACAGTCTTGTTAGTAGAATCGGAGCTCCATTTTTTGTTGTTTTGTAAATAGAATTGAAAGGCCGTTCACACGACCCATGTCATTTGAGAAAATTAGAATTTTACCAGTAGACATCAAAACAATGTGTACCGTACCATTCAATGCCTTATCACAATAATACAACCCCTTGAAATTAAAAGTGACTTGTGTCGGAATTCTTCCTGAAAACCAATCGGTTATGAAATAAACAGAATGGGAACTTTCCGTTGGATCACCCTGTATTTATATGATAATCGTAGGAATCAGTGTAATGAATTACCACTTCAATTTCATCAATAATTTTAATTTACCATAGAAGTTATCTTCAGGGCAACATTTCATATGTAAGTGAAATGTATACTTTCAACACATGTGTATGAAATTTTGCCTACCATGCAGGCATTCAGAGCAAAATTTCCCAAACTTTAAAGTCCTGTAATTCGTATTCCGCTAATTTCCTAAACATGACTATTACAGGAGTGTTGATGTCAGCACATCATCAATGCACTGTGGAAGTTTCATGCTGATTTGCGAGTTCCATCTAAGACAGTTTCCTTGTGAGTTCCAAGAACACATTCCAGACTCGTCAGCTGACATTGAAATAGAAGTTAGCCACAGAAAACGCAACCTGTTCCTAACCACTCTCATCTGTTTAGTACAGCACATTTTAAAATCCAATTTTTATTACTTAAACTGGACGAACTGACTCCGGTCTGAGTAAATATTACAGAAGGTTTCGTGGATAATTGGAGTGAATGAGCTGCTATGCGTACGGATGAGGTAACTTTATCTTAAGATCAGATGTATTAGGCCTGGGTGTAGAATTGTCATATATTGCAAATGTCCTGTAAATTTTGAGGTTACAGAAGTGGAAATTGAAAACGATAATGTGACTACATAAACGTAATATTAGTAACTAATTTTGTACATGTGTTCTACATCAAGAACTAAACGTTTTATGAAAGAGACTAATATTGGTTGAAAAAAAAATGTGTAAAGTCAGTGCTTTTCTTGATATTATATTAGTTTTTTTAGATAGCTACGAACTGCAACTTTTTAGAGACACATAAATCAGAAACAGACTTTTAGAAATCCCTATTAGACTTATTAGATATATCTAAAACAATAATAATACCAAGTAGAATTACATAGAATGGAAAAACTATGTTTGATATAATAGCTGTTCAATATATCAGTATTTAATTGAACTAATGTCCCGATAGATAAATCTGACTGCTGTCTGACGTCTGCCCTACTGAAATTACAAAATAAATAAATAAAAAAACACATGTTAAAAGCCAGTATGTAACGAATCAAAATGTCTCTGTTATAGCTCTCAATGAATTAGAAAGTGTTCTAGCGAATTTGATTGGTATATTATGCCAATACTGGTCACAATGTTGACGAGAAAAGTATTTCTCTTGAAATCTTCTGGCGATTAAATTAATAAAATGGCTAAAGGACATGTTTCTTGGGTAAACTCAAGTACTAAACTATTAATCCGCCTTAGCAATAGTGAATGTACTTAGCAAATATAAACTAACCGGCAGTTTTCATCATTGGTCTTAATATATGCAATACGTAACTTTACAACACCAGTTTTTAGCCAAACATTAGGGCTATTTTTCTTTTATGTTTAGCGAAAAGAGACTAAATAGAAGAAAGGCATGGGATCAACTGAACCATTGGGTTTTACCAGATAAACAGGGAAATATGGGTCTTTCATTATATCTTACCCCTTGTAATGATCTGAATGACTCTGTCATATATGTGATGGAAATGAAGTTCCCTAAATCGCTAATTTAAACGTTTTTTAACTTCGAAATTAATTCTTTCAGTACCAAAAAGTATGTTTTAATTCTCGTGGCTTCACTGAATATGATATTAGCCATGCGATTCTCAGAATTCCTTTAAATAGCAAAGGAGTTGGTAAATTAATATTGACATTCTAATGTCTGCATTCACTTACATACTGTGATCATTAACTTACATTGTAAATATAGCTTTCTGAACTGGGCAAATTCCTCAGATTTAGTAAAACGTACCACTTCTCTGTCTAATATATCGTATATTTTTATGTTAATGATTTTAAGCCTATAAGTCTTTCATCAACTCTATCGAACGTTATTGAAAAATTCGCAATATACATAAAATCGTCAAATGTATGCATATCGATTCAACCATAATTACTCCCTAAATTACAGTATGTTATTTCTGAACAGTATAACACAGCCACATTTTTGAGTAAATAATAGAAGATATCTTATATAAGACTTGCAATCTACTTGGCGCCCAATACATCTCTTCTTGATCTAACTAACACAGTCAATAATACTATGTCACTATTTGAACTCAAATGTTACTGCTCTCCAAACGTAACAAGAAAGTGATTAGATTAATATTTAAAGGAGAGACGTCCGAGCACTGTACTTACATAAAATAGTTTCCTTATCTCACAACCGATGATTTCAAAAGTTGGTGTGCCACAGGGATCTATTCTGGGACAGTTGTTATCGTCTTTGTATATTTCTGGCGTATCAGGTCATATTCGGTTCTGCACGTCTCGTTTTTATGTAGATGATAAAGAATTGAATCTCCCTACTTTAAAAAATCTCCATACTTTTGTAGTTCTTCAAGAAAAGGTTTATCTTAATAAATAGTTATCGCGTTACGATTAGTTTTTGACATACTTCTAATGATCTAAAAATTATCTTGAACGATCTGTCTATATGATACTTAGATCACGCTCACTACCAAATTTATATTAATTATTCTTAATAATATAAAATAAAAATTAAATGTGTTCATTATTCCTTATTAGATCTCTTTCTTATTAGAACTCAGGATAAATATTTAATGTATCCCTAACCAGGATCAAACACGTTACATCACAATTTAGGAAAGGTGTACAAAATTCTTAGAAAAATGTCTTAATTAATTTAGCAAAGAATTGAAAATCAAATTAACCTAAATTTTGTTCAACGTTTCATTTTGTTTCTTTTATACTATTTACAGTCCTGAATTACAGACAAAATTTTGTTTATAAAATGCAACTGATGCAATAACCTACACTACTCGCCATTAAAAAGCAGCACCACGAAGGAGAGAAGATAGCAGCCCCAAATTTTGCAGATAGATACCGTAAGGTAGAAGTAGCAAATGACTAAACTTACAGCTCTGTGCGATGCGTGACAACGTGACGACAGCGGAACAGAGCTGCCGAAGGTCAGTAGCATGTGAACCCAACATGAGCGTTCAGAACGGTTGCAACACGGCGAGGCATATAGAGGACGAACCTTGAATGTCCTCCTGGGGTATAGCAAGCCATGCGTCTTCGACACAATGCCACAGCTGTAGTTGGGGTGATCGCTGCGGTTTGTGCAATCATGAACCAGTCATATTCAATCGGCGATAGATAAGGTGAAACAGGGGAACATTGTGTCCCGACAGGAAGGTTAGGACATCACGTGCCACATGCTGGCGTGCATTATCTTACTGGAATAGTATCTGTGGTCCCCTGCAAGACCTGCATTAAAGGAACCACAACCGGGTCCAACACATTGTCGATGTACCGGTTGCTGGTTTTATATGCGTCAATGCGTAGAAGACACTAATGAGCACGGAATCCAGTGACACCCCACTCCATGACACCCGGTGCAGGACTGACGTGGCGGTGGAAAACGCAGGCGTCACCCAACCTAGTGCCACTGTACCGCCAGAAACGAATGAGGTTATCATGATGTTTCAGGCATAAGCGGGATTTTTCTGAAAAGAGGATGCCCTGGCATTCGGCTCTCCATGCGTGACACCATTGTAGTCGCTCATACCTATATTATGCAGTAAGCGGAAGCCTCAGCAATGGGCGCCGTGCAAATATGCCTCGTTCTGCCAGATGACGTAGAACTTCAGGGGACACTGGGAGCTGTGCAACATCTTCCAGTGCGTGTGCCAGTGTTCGGGATGTAGTTGTTCGATTCGCTAGAGCTATACGCACAAGCCATCTGTCCTCGCAGCCTGTAGTATGGCGCTGTTGTCGAAATCTGACATGTCGTTGTGTAGTGCCTTAGTGGAACCATCGAGTCCACATGAGATACTTCGTGGACACAAAATGTCGCGGAAGGATAAACTGCAATCGCGATATGACACAATCCTTCCGCGATCAAATGTGAAAACCTGCTGGCACGGCTGCCATATTCGACGACGAGGATTCTTTTGACCATATATATATATATATACACTTACGTCACATCAACAATCATCAACCACTGAACTGTGACTCTGTGTCCTGCCTCTGATTACTGTTCCTAGATGGCATACTCGGCACTTCTTATACGTCACGGAGCTATCGTGATTATCAGTTGTTGTTGTTTTGTTTTTTTCATGCTCGATATATTCTGCAAATCTTGCAATTATCTGATGTGTCCTTCTTGGAGTTGGGTTTCTAATGGCGAGCAGTAGTCATTGCCAAATTAATGTACCTAAACGGGTGGGCAACAGGGGGGCGAGCATGTTTAGGGCACCACAAACCTAAAGTTTAAAGAAAAGCTTCTAAAAAGGAAGTAAAATCGCCAATTAAATTGAATTTGAGCTAAACGTGTTCAAAATTTCAATACCGGCACACTAAGACATTTTTTATGTTATTTCGTGCAACCTACCTTCATCTTTAAAATTCAAAACCGTGATATAAGTCAGATAGGCAGGTCTACCGCCTTACTGGAGTTAGTAATAGCGGTGCTACGACAGTCTCCAGACAAGATACCAAAATACACTATGTGATGCGAGACAATGTTGTGGTCGGGCGGTACAATTTAAACTTTCCCCCGCATAGGAAAATTACTTACTTTTTATTTAAGACTTGAACTAAAGAGTCCTCATTTCTTTAACGACTCTTTAGAGAATCCTAAGATAATTCATCTTTTAAATATAAACTTATGAAATAATCTGACTCTTGAAAACTCTCCACAAAAGTAAACTGGTTGATTTCGACTTCAACGGAAGTTTGAATTCTTTAAACTTTAAAAACGCAAAATAAGAACACAAAAGTCAAGCTTGTTTAGATATCACAAAGCTGGCATCCTTGTCCTTTATCCAACCTAGTTTAAGCACTAGTATCACACACTCTGGTGGAATTTATTAGAATTTTTTTGTTTGTCCACGGAGATGATAACTATTTGAGCAATAATGAGTTTTTTTAGTATTACGACCTGAATTGAACTGAACATTTTTGTTATAATTTGGAAAATAAAAAATCACTTAAATATTGTGCAGAAAACCATATATGCGAAAAAAGTAAGAGAGGATAGATCATGATTATTTTAAATATGATTTTGTTCTTATTTTAAGCTTTAAGAGACCTCGGACGACATTTAGTTACATTATTTGGCAGTGTCCGCATCATATTTTAACTCGAAGAATTAACACTAGATGGAGCTCTTTCCTTGATAAAAGCATAGCATTCAGTACTACTGCTGTATATTATTAAGTACTAAAAGAGCAATTCTACATATAATACTAATTTAAATTAAACTCAATCTACTCTTTTGTAAGTATTTAACTTAAAAACGTACACTGAAGTCTAGCCACAACATTGAACGCAGTACATATCTCATCATATATTGTTTAATAATTTAACACAATATTTTTTTTACTGTAAAAATTGATACTTCAATTTGTTCATTATGTTGTAATGTCTCTTAAAGAACATTTGTTTTATAACCAGATCAAATATAAGACCTATAGATTGCTAGTTCATTGAAGTAGTTAGTGTGGTCTCTATCAGCTAAGAATAAAGTATTTTCTAACAGGAAGTGAAATATTACAGAGAGTAAGGTTACCTTCAACTACCAACTAAGGAAATCATACGCTATCTTAATAGGTAAAGAAAGTTCTGTCTTGGCATTGTTATATTGACAGCACTTATATTTTATATTCCATAATCAACCTTGGTGATCTTCCATTTGAAGCGCGCATACTTAGGCCCAGAAACGTCTTTTGTTGTCACGTGTCAAAAGAATTTCTACAACCTGTTTGTTGCCTGATTCTAGTCTATGAACTCAAGTTCTTATTCGCTTCAACTTTATTTATGTTTTTGGGAAAAGGAATAAAGTTTCGCAAATGCGGACAATTATGTTGTCTCGTAGCCAAAATGAATCTGCTGAACTTTTAACACAGTGGGTACAGACAATCTGCTCCGTAGGCGCCAAATTCTATTACAGCAATATCACAGATGACAATGCTGGCGCAACGTCCGTAGCCCGCGAATAGTCTCAAATTTTAGAAATATTTTCTGGGATTCTTTTCGATATTTTTTTTTTGTAATGTTTTTCCTATTATCAAGAGACGTATTTTTTCTCTGAAAATTGGATGCCGTTCAGGGGCATAATGAAAATGATCGGATCCGCCTTTAGAAAGATAAAATAAACTTCCTCAAACAATAATTTATTAAGTACATTGTAGTAGATAAAAATATAACTTGAATGCATTGAAATGTCAACGAACTATGGAAATTCCTGAAAAGTTATTAAGGAAATTAACTATTTATAAACTTTGTAAAAGTACCAAATATAAGTTATAAGAAATTTAATTCAAAATTAATAAGCATTCACTTTTATCTGCCGCTTGTGTATTTGAACTTTAATGAAACTGGACATCATGATGGCTGAAGGATTGGCGCGTTTCCTTTCGAATGCGCACGTGGTTACGGGTTCTATTCCCGCCGGGGTCCGTTGAGCGGAGTGGCTCCTAGTCCACTTTACCGAAAACTATAGGTTCTATCCTCATAAGCTCATCAGCTCGTTTAGGGCGTTAATAATAATTCAATCAGTCAATGCAATGAAACTGAACCATGCGACGGACTTTCCGGGATGTGAAAGTATTTAATTGGGTCTGGATCCTGGGTCTCATATGGTCCTGACTCCTTGCTGAGAAAGCTTTTTTAATTCGCTGAGTCTGTCTTGAGTCATAGAATTCCTTAGATAGCTTATTTATATTTTTACTTTGAAAATGAGTGTTTGCCAGACACTGTATCCACTAACATCCTTGGATGCGACCAGTAACCTCTATTCAACGATACTGGAGTGCTCGATTGCATTACAAATCTATTGATTGTATGAAGCTGAGGAAACTCTCAATTATTAATTACATGTTGACTGAGAAGGCCGTTCAGGGCGACGCAATGGATACATCGATGAGGTCATAAGGATGAATCCGGGCTCTCTAAAGCCTCGAGTCCGCCTGCTTTGCAGGTCTTGAAGGCTCTAACGTTACGCTATTGATGTCACCCCGAAATTTGGCCATAGCTAACTCTCCGCTTTCTTGAATTAGTATTTTTAAATAGCAGTTGTACTGAGATTTGAGGAAAATTTTACACACACACACTTCATGACGAAGGACAATAGATGGTGCTCACGAATATTCGCTATTTTGAAATCACGGATGGTTAATGTAACGAGTTCACAAATATCCCGTAAGAAAGACTTTAATGCTAGGAAAAGGAAGAAGTCTGCCGGGGCTAGATCAGGTGAATATGAAGAAGGGTGCTGTAAAATTTGTATAGATACAGAGCAATAATTCCTGCTGTATTGTCGCGTACGATGAGCACATTTGTTTTGAGCATCTCGAGATGGTTTTCTCTGATAACTGCGTACAACGTTGTCACAAGATTATCATAATATTGTGCACTGATGGCATTACCCTTTACAAAATAATCCTTCAGAAAAATGTCTTTCTCGTTCAGGACAAAAAAAAGCAAAACTTTTGCGCTGATGCTTGGATTTTTCTTTTCTTTGCAGATAGTGAGCTACAATGTTTCTACTGTTTTTGTTTTTTTCAAAAGTCTCTGAATCAAAATTAAAGTCGTTATCAATAGTGAAACTTTCATATGATTACGTGAACACATGGACACCAGTTTCTGTGAATAAAATTACCGTTTGTGTTTCTGCAAAAAAATGTCAACCACCGAGGGAACTAGCTTGCTAATATTTTGTTCAGTTCCCACCTCTTATACAATTTCTTCGATTATTTTCAGACATTTTGAAGTGAAGAATAAATTACTACACAGTCACTGTCATGTCGAAGAGACACACTGATAACGGGAATGCATAATAAAGAACGGTTTTACTTTATTAACTTTGTCGCAATTAAACCTGTCCAATAAGCTTCTTGTAATTGCATTAAATATAATTTTCATATAGTAAACTGTAAGTTTTAAATTAACCGATACTATTCAGATTGTACGATATAAATTAGGCGTGATTGTTAAAGCTTGCTGAATAAGTCATATGTCTTTAACATTCATAATATTGGAAACTTACTTCTAATTTAATAACTATAGTTATAAATTACATGTTTCAAATAATACTTCTGCTGTTCAACGCAAATAATCGTTCAATATTCCAGGAACTTTCTCCAAAATAGTTCTCAATCATGACGTTAGATGTATTTAATGTATAAGCTAAAAGATTGTTCTGAGTAGATTCCTAATTAAACAAAGTTTCTAATCATTCTTCTAGTAATTAATTAGTTCGTAACTATTTATAGTTGTAAGGTTTTACAAATTAGTATAAACTATCTTTTACTATTCATAAAATTAGTTGCATTCTCGAAAGTCATTCGTAATTACAGAACATTTCGTTTTATCATATAACCTATTTTCTTATTCTACGTATTATAAATTTGAGATTTTCATACGTTCTTGTAGTAAAGGCTACATGGCTAATATCATGAGAAGATTACATTTGCTAAGTACAGTACAGACTGATTTTTTTTAAAAAAACAAAAAACAACGTTCGTTTTTATTTTTAGTGTTTAGATGGATGTTCTGACAATACACATCAATCTTATTTTGTTAGAAAGTATATAAAATATAAGAAGGTGTTTGGTTATTAGGTATAATTTAATATATCTGTGTAAAAATGCAAATAATGTATTATTATTTTTTTTCTTAATTTGAGATAATGTTTAAGATTTCAGTAGTAGTATAATAATGTCTTTATATTTAAGTGTGTACTGGTCTTGAATTGTGTTATTTCTTATATTTGATGTTTGATAATTTTATACAATGAATACTATGTTTAAAAACAAACTGCGAGGGTTCGAACGCAATTGAATACTCAAGAAACAGCAAAGCCAACTTAAAAGTACAAAGAAAGTTTACAGAGAAAAAAAAATTATCTTTTCTTTTTATGAAATTTCAATGTGCACTCTATTCGTAGTTGAGTAGACATCGAAACGATATTTCAGAATTTCTCCTGTAAACAGGGACATATGCGTGACGATGGAAACTATTTTTTTTAAAACGTTGAAACCACTTATTATAACCTAATTGTCACGCTACCTCTAATTTCACGACAAAACTTTCAGATAAGTGGGTACAACCTTTTAAAATCACCCTGTATGTGAACACAATGTCGTACACGTGGGAACTGACAGAATATTTTTTCGACATCTCCACAGCTTCGGAAGGGAGGGGGTGGGAGCACATTCAAATTTGTTAAAATCTTTAAACGAAGAAGGTTCTTCAGATTATGTAATACATTTAAAGTTGGCTTTGGTTCTTGTCATGTATTCAACTGCTTTGAAATATTTTGTAATTGCTACGTCCTGCGTATTGTTACAGACATTATCCCTAGAAAAAAACAATGTCAATGATCCCTCTATTTCTTCTGTATTCTTTATTACCGAGATGTTATGGTTCCAGGCTCACTGGCTCGTGCAGGCTGGTTTCCTCGTCGCTTCCGCGGCTATGCTTTACATTCAGATGGAGTGGACAAACGTCATGTTGGTTCCTTGGCAAGGTTAGGTTGGCTCCCTGCAATCAGAAGTCCTAGATACAGTAGATCTGAAAGGACGTACCCACTAAGAGGCAAGAGGATTCCCACCAGGTCAGATGTGGTCAAATCAGTGAAACACAACCAGCATTTCACAACGCACAAAACCTTCAAGAGACTCAAACTAATACAACTATAACAAAACATTTTGAAAAAATAACTGTTCCGGTATTGACCACACATCATGAAGATAGCACAAACACAAACTGAAGCCCAAAGAAGAAATTTACATCATAAACATTACACTTTTTCAATGCCAGAAACAGTATCTTGCGTTGTCGTGCCGTACACACACAAGCAGTTATAATGAGATTGAAACTAATTAAGACATGTTACACAAATGTTCTGTTATCAAATTTAAGAATCTAGAAATAAAATTCGAAGCTCGTTTTCAAAACTTCACTTGTAAATCAATGACAGACAATTTCATGAAAATTTTATGAATACTTCTGGTTTCAACTGTAGTCCTCATAAGAAAACTCATCAAAATTCTAATATAGTCGAAATAATTATTACATACTTCGAAACTGCTTCATATGCGTTGAACATAAAGAATAATTAGATGTTTAATCACAACAATGAAATAAATAGGTGATTGTTAAGAGTTAAACAATAATTACGTGCTAAGAAGAGCTGAACATATCTGAAGGGTCCGCTACGTTTCGGCGCCGCCGTTTGGGCGCCACCATTTAGGCGCCGTCTACGTTTCGGCGCCTAGTGAGGAAAAACGGAAATTATTAATGTACCTAACAAGGTGAAACCTTGCGAAATAAGTATTTCGACGTCACTGAAACCGAAGATGGTAGTCATTCGATTCGCTTTGCCTTGTTGTGGACTTAAGGGCCCCGGAAATTTAATTTCCACACAAAATTGCTATTTTTAGGAAATATTTAACTTAAATTTGAATATCTGTGAAGCAATTAAAGGTGAACAAAACGAAACTCACACAACGTAACACTAACTAAAGGCAATAGCGAAAACCGTAACCATTGTTGCCAAATCTGCATGAAGGTAAAAACGATAAATCAGGAATTTACTTTCAAAAGGGGTTATATCCATTTTGGTCGCTCAGTGAGCATATTTGTGTTTTCTGGTTTATTTCTCAAACACCTTTCAATATATATACAATAGTTTCTTTGGAAAAGGTGTGTTAGGGTGTGTAACAAACCTTATTGAAAGGAAACTATTTCAGATATCGATAGGCGTTTGAGAAATGAACCAGAAAACACATATATTCTCACTGAGATACCAAAATGGATAAACCCCTTTTGAAAGTAGACTCCTCAAATAGCAATATATGTTTATTATTACATATTTAAAAACTACTTATAAAACATAATCTAACAGTGCAATTTGAGGCCACTTAAAATGTTTAACTTGTATGCTGAGTTGACAACTCTGGTTGATAGGTGGCAATGCTGATTACAGTTTTCAATATTGCCTTTAGTGAGTATTACTTTTATTTTTAAATTTAGTTTTGATCAGTTTAATTGTTTCGAAGATATTCAAATTAAAGTTGAATATTTCCAATATAGCCACATTTAGTGGAAATTGAAATTCCGAGAACCCTAAGTGCACAACAACGCAACAGCAAATAGAAAGACTGTAATCTTCACTCTAACTGACTTGTGATCCTCTCCTTGTAAGCATCCCGAGCCTAATCTAACATACCTTAATTCTCGAGTTTTGGGGCGTAGTCATTTATAGCCACTTTAAACCTAACCTAACCTAACCTTAACTCTCAAGTTTTGCGGCATGGTCTTTCATTGCCATCTTTAACCTATACCAACACAAGAACGCCAGCAACGAGAGTGATGGCAAAAGAGCGACGAACCTGAAGGCCGGCGAACAAAGAGAGTAACCACCAAGAGAGTATACTCACATGAAACTGGAAGTAAAATTTGATCTCAGAGACAAAGATCTGATGAGCTCCGAAGTAAACATCTGGTTTCGAGTAACTATGTTACTAGTGCTTCCATGAATTTCTGTGCGTCCTAGAATCACGCATTCACTTCATACAACACTTCACACATTATGCATTTAGCTCCTCTTATATTGATTTTAGTTTCTGAGCTGAATAGAATATACATAGTAAAAATACTTACATGCTCAGTTTAGCGCTCCCTGAATCTTGCGCCAGGGGCATATGCCCCATCTGCTTCCCCCTAGTTAGGTCCCTGTTATAGCTCAGCTTGTTTATATTATAAATAAATAAATAAATTTTCCTCCAGAAAGAAACACTTTACAATTAAAATCATTAAAAAAAAAAAAACAATATGTTTTTCAAGTGCTTACTAAAATATAAACATCTCATTACATCTCATCTATGAACACAGTCCCTGGATCTCTTCTGTCGCTTCTTATGGACGAAATTTTTACATACTTCTTTTAATACAATAGTTTCCTTGGTATGATTCTTTGGTAAAGCTCCGGCGCCGAAACATTACGGCGGAGCCGAAACGGTAGCGCCGAACTGAACGGGTCCGATATGTGAAAACTAGTATAAAATGACGGAGACACCTTTGAAAGCCAAGTATACACGATGTTTGTTTGCTAACAGTGTAATTGATCTCTATTATGAGTAAAGTTTCAGCACCAATATTATTCTTAATATGGGTATAATCAGTTTATCTTTACAAGTGAGGCGTGTCATTAAAACAGAAGCAAAGTTTAAAATTCTGAGACTTAAAATCGTAAACGCCAATCGTAACTTGAATTATACTCAATAAAATTTTAAATAATAAAATCCTGTCCGAGTGAGACATCTTTTGACAAGTAAGCAATTTAGTTTCGTGTACTTTGCACACGAATTTTATTGAGATAATTTCGACCAATGTTTTCTTCTTTATGTCGGTCATAGAAGATTTAACCACGTATATTGTGCTCAAAGAATAATGTGTATCGTTGCAAAACTTTCCACTTTTACCGCTAGTACGACGTGTATTGTGACGCTGAGTAAATTTGCAACAGAAAGGGTTAGTCGAAAATCATGATGATCAAAAGAAGTTGCTAAATATATTGAGAAAAGAAACTGTCAACATTTTTAAATTTGACAGGATTTTATTTGAAATCAAAGAAAATACAAATTATGGAAACTTAACATACAGCATGTTGACATGTGAAACAAATTACGCCTATAACCAACACATTTAGTTCCAGAACCTTGTGGTTCAAAATTCGAATGCTTATAGGCACTCCATGATTTAATGACAAATTAGTAACCAACAAATCACACTGATCAGTGTAACAACTTACATTTTTTCAACTGCATTATTCATTATTCTAACATCTGAATCCAACAATTTGAAATTTTGAACACACCAATTTTCTTAATTATCTGAAACAGAAACCTATAATTCACCTAACCAGACGACATAAACATATTTCATCTACACATTCATTACTCAAACATAAATACCATGTACATTCTCACCTTCCAGACGCAAAACAGTATATTTGATGTTTTCTTGTAGTGTTCCATTGTTGTTTTTGTTTCACCTGTGTTCTACCCTGTAGGATGTGGACGTGTCTTATCGCTGCTGTCTATTGCGTTCTGTAGAATTGAAAGTTTTCCCTAAATCCATTTTTGTATAATTTTCTTAACATTTGTGTTGAATGTTTAATGTATAGCTAGAAAATTAGGCTTTTTAGATTCTTGATTAATTATATTAAATTAAATTATTATAAGAATATATTTTTTATATTTAAAAATTTTTAATTGCTGCTTGAAATTTTTATCGAGTTCCCATATTTTCTATTGTTTGCTTTAGTAGTTATTTCCATAAAGATATATTTAAATTTGAAGGCCAAAGCATCGTATTTCACGTAAGTAAAATATATTTCCTTACAACAGTGTTCCATATTTTCGATCTACTTCTTAATATTTCTAGTGTGATAATTAATATATTACTAGGTAGAATCTTAAGTTGTGAAATCAATAATGTGTGTTTTTCTTAGAAAGGAGAAAGCGTAATTAAGACAATTCTAATGAGTGAGCAAAGATATTTGAGGAGCAAACAAGCAAAAGCATACAAGTCCATTTTTAGATAAAAAAAAGTTTCATTCCTTATAGGGCCTTAAAGAAGAGCTGTAGTGATTTATACGAAGTAATTTTTTGACGTAAGTACGTATTACCATGGGATAAGAACTCATATTACAAAATTACTTTGTATTATTCGATACAGCTCTTCATTCAGGACTAAAAACGAACGAAACTTTTTTTTTATCTAAAAATGGACTTGTGTGTTTTTGCTTGTTTGCTCCATTGTGAAAATTGGCGAACACACAATAACATGAGAGTTCTCAATAATATGTAGTTCAATATTGATTTTTGTTTGTAAAGCTGTCACAAAGTAACTGTTTCTTTCTATACTTACCTCTACTTATCTTTACCTTCTATCTTTGTTTCTTCCTAACCGTCAATACTTCAAACCCTCTTCTTCCTTTTTCCTTCAGTCTTGCTCTGTTATAACTCTTCTCTGTAAACAATCCTTTCTTTGGATTTGGCTAATTCCAACCCATCTTCCATTTTGATGTGATTCTTGTTATGTTTCTTTTCTTCTCTACCCACCATGCTATTTCTTCATTGCTCATCCCATACATCCATTTCATATTCTACATCCTTCTCCTTTGCTACATTTCAAAACTTTATAGAAACTTCTTTTGTTTCTTCCTTATTGTCCACGCATATGAACCATATAAGACTACGCTCAAACAAAACATTTAGTAATCCTTTTTTTCTCAGTTTTCTTGGAATCCTTTTTCACCTGCAATCAACTTCCTTTTTCAATGGCAATTCCACTTTTGTTTCCTCAGTAGGTCACTAAGCAATCCAACTACTTAAATAAAACCACCCGTTCCAGTTTTTTTCCTTGAGCACATCTCTTTCACTATTGTTTCCTTCATCATCTTCACCATCTTCTATAATTCTGTCTCCTCACTGACTGAATATCCACTTTAGAGTTTGGCAGTCACGTTAAGTGGCTGTTTAAGGATAATCTAAAGCAACGATCTCCAACAATAGATGGCAGCCTATATGTCAAATGTATTTTGACTGTTACACAAAATTTCCTTGCTGCTCCTACAAATTGAAGCCTAGAGAGTTCCAACTTTCAGGGAAGAAAGTTCGTAACCAATTCAAGAGTATGATCGACCCCGATTTTTAATTTTCTTTTTTTGTTTATTGTTGAAAGAGCTTCATTGTTCTATATTTCAATATTCACAATAACAATGAAGGAAAACGAAAATAAAAAATCGGCATTGATCATGCTCTTGAATTGGTTATGAACTTTCTACCTTCAAAGTTTGAACTCTCTAGGCTTGAATTTATAGAAGCAGCAAGGAAATTTCGTGCAACGATAAGAATACATTAGACATATACGGAGATAGTGCTGCCATCTTTTGTTGGAGATCGTTGCTTTAGATTATCCTTAAACTAACTATGACAGATAGAAATTAAACGAAACATTAATATGATCTACCTGTTTGTCTAAGAAATAGGAAACCACCACAACGTGTTGCTGGAAATATCTTCATTGGACGTTCAAACATAATTGAACATGGCGCTTTAAATTACTGGAAAGGGCGGTCAGAACATGAAAAGACAAGGCCTGAAATTTGCGTCGGAAGTTAACCCGTAAATTCTCCAGCGTGAGTGGTTTAATCTTGTATACACGCCCTTTAAAAAATTACCGTGGCAGTGGAGAATGAATGATTCAATCTCAGCCATGCTTACCCAAACTCTATGTAAGGACAGTGGGTGAGGGGTCTCGTTAACTAATTTGGTCACAAAAGCTATTACTACCACTATACTAGTACTAATGCTACTATTTCTTCTATAGGACTAAAAGGTTGGAAGTAATGCTATTTATCACAATGCCTAGTTAATTTCGCGTGTGCGAATATCAATTTAGTAATTGCATCTTGTTGCCATGGAAACGATAATTTGTAAGCGTTTTAGTAAGACCAAAAGCTTGATAGTAGGCCTAATACCATATATTGTATTATCAAATTTGATTGGACTCGGTAAAACTGTTCCCAAGTAATACGTAAACATAAGTTATAGTAACTGAGTCCCATTGTCATAGAAGTGGTAATTCTTTTAAAGATGGATATAGTTATAACATGTAGGGTTTTGGACCTACACACCAGCTTTGGTTGAAAACGGTCACGCCATTCACACGTGATAAGTCCGAATCCTAATGATCATCATGACACCGGGTGTGAGCCATTCGCTGTGTAAGGGTTAAATTTCGATATCCTATGTAATGAATGTACTCTCTACAGTACTGTATGTTAACGAGAAATATAAGTGATACTCGGCACAATAGGAAAGATGCTTATCCCACGGATTATTTCTTTAAGTTTGTGTCTGTATTCGTTGACCTCCTTTGGACTAATTTGTGTCCCGTTCCAAAGATCAGCGCAATGGAAAGGAAATTCAGTTTTTTAGAAGTCTGTGAGAATTAGCGAATCCTTGCATTGAGTTCCACGGCTTGCATATGAAGTACATATGTTCCTTTAGCTCTTTGTGTGTGAATATGTATGGGCGTGAATGTATGGAATTGTAGAAAAGAACTTTAAAAGCAGACACTGCAGGTCGTTTGGATTAAAAAGACAAAGAAAAGGGAGAGATATCCTCACCGTATTCGAGTACTAAAGCAAGCCTTTTTCTGAATATATTTTCCGCTGCACACTGCTACCCTCTAGCGGTAGAGAAAGAAAATCATTGCTCTGTGAAAACATTCTGCAGTGACACTCTTTTGAGCGTATGGCCAGCAGCTTTTTAACTTAAAAACTCTAGTTTCTTTCCTTCCCCCTCTGCCCTGATTTCCTTTTATTTCGGTACGTTTGGAAAACAAAAATAATAGAAAAAATAAAGTATCTCGTAGACAGTCCTTTACTACTTCGCTTTTCTGTGTCTCTCAATTTTGTTCATCTCGCGTTCTCTGTCTCTCTGGTCGGAACCATATGCTATTCAGTTCTGAACTCAAGTGTAAATATCTGGAAGGCTCTCTGCATAAGAATTTTATGGGGAAATATTCTAACGCTTTCATTGTTAAGCGATGACATTTTGACAGCTGACACAGATGTTACCTTGAGAAAGAAAAATGTAGATTGTCAATTATTCCATATGACATAAAAAAAATAATTTAAAGAAATAACTGCTGTTTTTTTTAGAAAAGAAAAAAAAACATAAAATTTACTTTTAGTGAAACAAAGAAACTATCTACCAAAAATCACTAAAAGTTAATACCGGTATATACAGTGCGTCCATGAAATAATGTTAACAACGATTGCCGCCCTAACTTTTCGGGAACCTGTAGCTCCAAAACTACGCACAATTTTGAATATTTTCAAAGGCATTTATTTTCTTGTTTTGATACAGATAATCACCTCCCGAAGTTTGGACCATTATTTTGTGGACATCCTGTATATATATATATATATCTCGAAGTCAGTGAGATGATAAGGCAGTGTAGTGGTAAGTCAAGCGATGGAGGCGTACGATATCCCTATATAAAGAACTTACGTATATACAATAGGCCCCTATAAAGGGCTTACGTGCGCGTTTGTGTCTCTCTACAAGAATATCGGAATATGAAAACGGAACCTTTGACAACGTAAACCGCATTGTCTTGGGGTGATAAACTAACTACAGCGTCACTTACCTCAAGACCGGAACTATTACAAATTTACGAGGGTAACTATTTACACTACTTCAGTTGCAGGAAATATCAAGGAATCATAGGTGGCGCAAATGTTTCAGGAAAAGAAATACAATCTACTTCAATATAAGTTAGTCTTGATAAAAATATTTCTTTCAGTTATTTGTAAATATTTAGGGAGATTAAATTTGGTAAAATACAGTTAACTGTTGTCAACTTGTTTACGAAAATGCAATTAATCCTCGGAAGAACGTTATCAAGAAAGAAGCAGTATGTTACATATTAGCGTCAAAAGTTAGTTCTATTACCGCTCTGTTCTGTAACTTCCATTACTATTGTATTTAGGTTGTTAGTTTGACTTGTTTTGAAATATTTAAATATTATTTGGGGAAACTCATACTGAGAAAATGAAATTGTTCTAATTTGTCAATCTAAAGCAGTGGTTTTCAACCTTTTATCTGTTCGAGGGACTGTTTCCTTTGCAGTACGTTCTCACAGCACAATAACGTACGAGTTGGTATCAATGTGGGTCACTTGGCCACTAATTGTGAGGCGTAAAACCAAGAAGTTCCCTGCAAAGTAATTATGTTTAGGCTCAATAAAATTTGCTTGTTCCTTTTTTTTAAGTTAGTAGGCCTATTGAGTTAAATTATTTGAATTGTTTTACTGGCAAAATCACAAGGTCTCACAAATTTCAATGCATACCTAGAAAATCTCTTGGAACGGCAGCGTGCTGCGGATATTCTAAAACAATAATGAATTTCTTCACTGAAATCACCAGAAAATGTATTTCTTTTTTTCGAAACAGCGTGTAAATGTCCATCAAAATACATAGACACACATTACGCAGAGTTAACGAGCAATTAAAACCGTTTTCTATTCATCTTATGAGTTTTAAAAGATACTATTTATACAGATATTACTATTGTGAATATCTCAAGTCACTGTTTCTCTAGTTGTTTTCGTTTACACTAGTGGTTCTCAAAATCTCTCTTTGTTCGCGGCACACTATCCTTTGATGTGCGTTCCCGCGGCACATTAATGGACGAGTTAGCAACAATGCTCAAGTTTCTCATAAATAACTTAAACCTTTTATTGTACTAACCAATAATTTTCCTGTAAGAGAAATCTGTGAATAGTTATTTTATTTGACACAAATCAAAACTTCACGGCCCGATGTTTGAAACACAATGTATTATTAAGCTTGCGTATTAAATACACATATTAAACGCACAACACTCTATTTTGACCACGTCTGTAGCCATTGTCAAGTGTACTGTTAAGAGAATATTATCTCTTTTTATTTTTTAAAATAAATATTTGAATTCCTATTGTTGCTAGACCATATGTATTTATTTGTTGAGAACCTTATGATTTTTTCTTTCTAATTTTATACATATTTATGAAGTTTTTTTTCATTCTTGGTTTTAAACTTTCAGATTATTTTTCATTAACATTATTCGGATTTAAAATTTGGTGGAGTGTAGTACATGATTGCTCTCAATTTTTAACGTTGTAATCGTTGACGAAATTCCATTAATATTCCAGAATTGTTCGTTTTACCATAAATTCATGTTTGACCTACTATCTTACAAAAGTGGACCTAAAGGATGTAGACTAAGGATCTTAGATATTCAAAGTTTTTAAATCCTTGTTGAACCATTATTTTTTTTTTCATTTACAATACATACGTTTTGCTGTTACAACAAAGCCAAGATATTTTATAAACATGGTATACTTTCGGGAGAAGATGTGGCGCTGAAATCGCATTCAAGAAAAACAAACTTTATTTCAATTTTTTCACATCTTCCAAGTTTCTTTCTACGGTAAAACAATTGTGATTTTTTCTGTCTAAACCCAGCATAAAATATATTATGCAAAAATTGAATTGTGTTCAATATAGACAGTCAGGCATTCAAAATGTTGTGAAAGCACTTCTACAATATGGCTATATTAAACAACAATTTTGTATTGGAACATTAATGTTTAGAGGTCACTAAACATAACACTAGTACACTATAAACACTATTTAACATTATGATGTATTATTGAATTCTCAATTGAATGAAATATAGCCGTTAGCAAGTGTGTTACTCAATTATACATATTTATTTGTTTCTTTTCAATAGTTATGAATTAGTTCACAAGATAATCATGACAAATCAAATTAAGTTTTCACATCGCTTTATACATTTTTAATATCTAATAAACACAAAAAAATGCACCGTGCCATTTAGAAGAATCCTGTATAAAACTTACTAGCACATTAACCTATTCTATGCATACCAAAAATTCTGAATAAAGTTCGGAATTAAATCCACGCCACATTTTGTTGCATAAAAGATTGATCCATCAGTCTTTTACGTCTCCAGCTCCTAAACTCAGGAATTTCTTATGTTTATTTACTTATCAAAAATGTGTTCGAATTGCTCCACGGAGTCCAATGTAATTGGTAAAGCAAGAAAGAATTCAAGTTGGTTTTCCCGTCTTTTTCGTTTTACGTTGATTATTCAAAATTTGAGTTCGTGTAAACAGAAAATGTTTTTTTGTGAACTACAGTTTCTTCTGTAGTTCAATAACGAACACCAGTAACCTTAAATAAGTGTTAATTGAAGCTTGAAAACTGTGTGAACTTGCAGCGACGGTCTATGGGTAGAGTAGTATGTTAAGTTTCACGTTGCTTCCATAAATTAATTTGAATATATTGGGACAGTTATTCGGTAGGAGGAATTCTTTTCATTCTTCCTACATTAACCGGAAACTTTGTGACTCTCTTAGTATATTTGTTACAGTAGTAGTAGTATGTTAGATATTTAGATAGATTCATAGATAAATATTTAGTTTTATTGTTACCCATATATGTATAGAAACAGTCTAAATAAGTGGTTATACAATTTCAGGGTACCAAATTTTAGTAAAACTTGAAAAATGAATGTGTTATTTGTGAAATCTACATGTACGATTTTTTTTTAAATATGCAAATGATATGGATTTGGGTGATTTGTCCAGTGACGAGTTACAAACCCGAATGCCCCTCCTTTAGCTGAACCTATAAAGGCTTGTCGTCGCCTTTCCGGAGATTGACGTAAAAGCAATAAGAATAAGAGCTACTGTTTCAAGTTGAATGGGTGAGATTATAAAGGAAATATTCCATCTGAGCTTAGTTTTGCAAGACTATAAAGGAAACTGTTTTCCGATTAAAATAATGGTCAAAAACAAACATCTAAAATTACATATTGTTCATTGGGTCTTTAGGCATAACTTTATAATTATACATTTTTTTAATTTTAATCATTAGTTTAATAGCAAAACGCTTTTCTATTTTGTTTTTCAAAACTAAGCATAGGTGCAATCATTTTATTATTAATCTCACCCACTGAATTAGTTCTATAGCGCTGTAACAAAATCAAGCGCATTGATTACAATTTTAACAAGTAAACACTACTATTCAATGCAATACACGGATAAAATTAACTTACCATCCAATGTGGTACTGGTTACTTTTTTTTACGGTTGCCATAACAATTCATAAGATATTTTTACCTTTTATTCCAGGGAGGATACCATACTTCGGGAGGAAGAAACAGCATACCCCTTCAACCACTCGCCGTCGACTTACGAGGAAGTTCTAGACTCCGATAACAACAGTGATTATGACTATAGTGATGGTGGCTTTGAAAACAAAGAATCCGACAGGTGGAAGCGCTTTCTAGTACTACCAGCCCTTGACAATATTCTTCTGCGAAGATTGTACCCAAGTCACGTAAACTCGGCCTAATTAATTAAAAAACACAGCATACAAAAATATTACCCCTATGTATTTCTTCTTTTGTAACATTACAAAGTTACGTTTTACTTTCTTAGAAGGCAGAGGGAAGGAGACACAATTTCGAAATTTATTATTTAGTGTGCAACTATATTCTCGTTTTTAATTGAAGCTTTCGTCTATGTTACATCTGGAAGGAGCAAATGAACAATATTGACACTTTACATATCAAATTTATAAATATCATTGTTAGAAATATACCCAAATATCCTTACACAACATATCTAACATAGTTGAAATATATGAAAATTGTTTAATATGTGACTGCGATACTAAATTAGAAAATTTCATAAACATTTTACACTTAAAAACTATTTATCTATCCCAGTCAGTACAAGAATATATTAAATTATACATTGCATAGTAACTTTTACGTTACAAGTATTAATAATATATTCGAAATCTGTAATAAGTGACATCTACATCAATATACCTAATGGAATGACGTACTACTGTTTACTACAGACAAGTCCGGAACACAGTATTCAACTGTTCTATTTATTTTTCTTAGAAAAATCCAGAAATGTAATAAGTTTTGACCCACAAAAGGTACATTCTTCAAATATTTACCTTAAGATTAGCAAAGTGTCTGTAATAATATATAGCACGCTCTATTATTAGTATAATTCATTATCAGGCTTAAAAATGAAGCTGTCTTTTTCTGACATCATTTCTGAGCAACTAGAGCTTTCTCACTTTTTTCGTTTAATTTTCTCAGTTGCTCTGAAAAGTTAGTTGGAACACTATTCCACTTAACACTTTAATTGTGGTAATTTATAAACAAAATAAGATCCAATTGTGTGGTTCTAAAAATATAACATCAATATCTTCTGCTACTTTTTCTTTCAACAACAGTGGAAACTAATACAAGCTGTATCAATACCTTTTGAAAATATTATGTGTAAAAGATGATACATTTGGAAACAATTGAATACTCATGTTTAAATACTGCACTTAAATGTCCAGTAATACAAGTAGACGTTTTTACTGTGCATGTATTTCCCTTAGCATTTCTTACTGCTTACCACCCTGTGATAGTATTTTCAAAACCAAAAAGCTTTGACTGAATATTTTTGAAAAGTTTTGAGTCTGCAACTTTTAAAACTATTGTTTTATCATCTAAGAACTTGTAGTTTCGTGTAAAGCATTACCTAAACACTTTAACACGTAACTGAATAGTGAGAATTATCATTTGCATACATATCAACCGTAAAAAAAAATTCCAGACTTAATATATTATCTTAAATAATATGAGGATTGAATGTTACGTTTGTACTCCTTCCCGAAGCCGAAAAAAAAATCTTTAAATTATACCCAGATTCCAAAACTTATCATTCTATTTGATTCTTTTGTATAACAATATTATGTTGATGATTTTGAACGAAAGAATATTTCATGAAATCATTTTGTCTTATGGAATGACTTTTTCCAAGTTTGTAAATAATAAATTTGAAATGAAGAAACAAACGAATGTAATTTGGTCAAATATAATTAGAAGTAAGCATTTGTTATAACTTAATAACATAAATGTATTTTCAATCTTGATAAACAAATTACAAACGAAATCATTGGAATAATTACACAATTTTGTTTTTTTGAAAATTACAATATATTTTTATGTTAACAAGAAAATAGATTATCATAGTGATAGCCTTCTTCTGAATCTGCAACTCTATTTGAAACATTCTTACCAAAAAAAATGTAAGTTTCAAATTTACAAGGTAGTTTATCATATTTAATTCGTCTCTAATATAAACATTTTCCGTGGACATTTTGTAAAACTTTGATAATATGAATCAGGGGTAGTACATATTAAAAACAGGAAATGTATTTAATATAACTCACATGTAAATTACAATTATGCGAGCTTTTGAACTTTTTATTAGAGATATAATATTTAAAACATATTAATGTATGTTGTAAATTTATCCATTGATCTACTCCCTTACCCTACAATTTTCTTCACCAAGTATATTGTGTTCTATAATACTTTTACACTACTTATTATTGTAAGAAAACACAACAATAGTGAGGAATAAAAGGCAGTCGAAACAATATCCCAAATCCCTGGTTTTCATTGGCACAAATATTTAACAAAGTCGATCGCTTAATAGACTGACTGTAAAACTACATCCAAACACATACAAAATTTTGACTTCTTGTATTTCACTTGTAGACCAATTTCATGACAATAAAAGTCCATATTTCTTAGATTCTAATTAGTGTGACAATAATAATATAATAATCGTAAGAATAATCATGAAAATCTCTATTATAGTTTCGTAGATTATTGATTAATTCCAACATCTTTCTTAGCGTTACACATGCTCTAAATTTACAAGTTTAATTGTACAGAATAAAGTGGCTGGAACATTTAAAATTAAAATTCATTCAGTTCTTTACTACCAAAATATTATTAAATTTTATTTATATACATAAAAATGTATCTTGGTTTCACAATACATGAAAGTAAAATTCTTTAACTACTGATGATACGTATATAGAAGAAAAGGTCTTCCAACACATTTCAGAATATCAGATATAAATTAATCTATGTCTTCCACGAATTATATTTTAAATATATGTATATTTTTAGCTATATATATTCCTGAAACATATCTATTATGGAATTTAAAACACAGAATTTTGAAGAAGGCTATCTTTTATTTTAAATTCAACCAAATCCTACCATAAAATGGTGATTTAATACTTGTAATCAGAAAACATCTTTATTTCATGTCAATATAGAAGAAGTTATCATTAAATGTTTTATTGCTTCCACCAAAAAAAAGATTATGTTGTTAGAGGTAAAAACATTGACGGTAGACTAAAGAATGACAATAAAATAAATTTTTGAATCAACTCTCCTGTAGGTTGTTGTACAATAGATATACATATATATATACAATTATATACCCCTAGAATAAAGTATTATACAATCCATTACATTCATATCCTCAACCTTACAATTCCATCACCTCGTTCTACAGACAATAATATAATATTTTAATCAGACACATGTATTGTATATGTAATACTATATAAATGTAATGAAAAAAATCGCTATTTTATGAGGAGGAAAGGAATTACATCAACTCGCTATTGTCCAAGTAAAAAAAAATAATCAATAGGATAGAACCAGTTATATCCTACTATGAATCATACGTATCTTAAATGTTCGAAACAATATACAGTAAAACCCTGTAAAACAATGCAATATATTTGCATTCATTTCAAAACAAATATTTTGTTAATACTAAAAATGAATGACCTGATTGTAAATAAGAAAATCCAAACGTGTGCGTCAAACGTAAAGCAAATGTCTTATAATGTTAAACTGAAAAGTAAAATGAATAAAGTCGTATTTGGGAATAATCTAGAAGATTTTTATTTGCATGATGAATTTCGATTTTCCTCCTCCTCATCATCACCCCCTTTCATCTTCTCCTCGTTATTCTTCTTCTTATTATTTGTAGTAGCAGCAACAGCAGTAGTAGTAGTAGTACAGGTGTCCAAATGTACCAATATGATCACAAACGCCAACTAATCTGAATCTTATGTCAACCCATATAGTATTTTAGTTTTCCAAATTTTGCTGCTTTGTTCTCACATTCATTATACCTCAATGTGTTCTACTCTGGTTGTGCTAAGGACACCAAGGAGATATCCACTTCTTCTCATACACACTCCAGCACAGCAACAGAAAAACACTTTGGATCGTTATCCTTGTGCGAACAGTTGAAAGAACACGGAGGTATTGTATACTAAATCCATTATGTACCCTCACAGGGGGAAATCCAACGGAGTGATATCAGGAGACTTAGGCAATTGGTTCGTCATGGCTAATCCATTTCCTAGGCAAACCTTCATCCAGAATATTCCGAACATCGTAGAACAATGTAGAGGCGCACCAATCATGTTAATGAAAGCTTGATGGCTGTCCGCCAGGGAGAGCACGTACTGTTCAAGTATACCACAGTAAACCGCACCAGTGGCACTATCCTCCGCTAAGAAAAGTGGACCAATAATCCTAACCCTTTCAGACCACATACTCACTTTTGTGAGTGTATGTTTACAATGCTTTAAATATAGCCTTAGCTGCTTGGGAGGACTTGGGCCCGGTCTCGCATGACCGTGAGGGTCTACAGAACGAGATTTTCCACTCAATAGTTACCTTTATTCACATGTTCTTGCCACACTGCGTTCTTTGTGTTGAAAGCTGCAGGAAGTTGGCGGCTGTTCAGTAAGTAACGTTAAAAACTATTGTCAAGAATATTATTGTTGTTCAATTTCGTGTTCTTTCTGTGTGTGGTGTAAGATTAAACGCTGCTAGCGTAAGAACAGTGAATATTATGAAAGTTGCTTCAAACCTTAGTGCTATATTTGGAACATAAGTAGCGATCCGCACAAAAGTGAGTGCAAGGACCCAAGGCTAATTAAACATTATTACTCTGAAATTTTGCTTTCGAGCTACAAATTGAAAACTTAGTTGAAAATGAAGACCTGATACTTAAACTATTGGAAAATTCAGATATTGTAGGACTAGGTTCAAGTGAGGATGAAGTCATCGATTCTGATTTACTCCTGAACTCGATGAGAACGGTGTAGGGGACAGTGAAAGCGAAGTAGAGGTAAGTGTAAGTGACTTCAGTGATTACAAAGGTGCAAGAGACGTAAGTGGTCCTAGTCATTCTTGGTCAAAGAAAAGTTTTCCTTCCAAGGACATGCCTACTCCTGCTTTTAACAAACCTACTGAACTCCTTTCTCCTGCACAATACTTTGAACAATATTTCACAAAAGATCTCCTGTTGCTATTTGTTCGACACAGTGCTCAATATTATAGGCAAAAGAATGGTTGCGAATTGAAACCTGTTCCTACAAAATTGCTGAGATCAGAAAGGTTTTTGGTATTCATGGTATGATAGGCTGAAGATGGGTTTGATATTCGTTATTCAGGATAAAAATGTTTTGGGGAAGTAGGTTTCGTTTTGAGCCGATTCCTACTGCTAGGAGTCGAGATCGATTTTTCTTGCTCCGCATTAACTTGCATTGTGTTGACGTACTTGGTGTTCCTGAAGATGACCAGCAAGCCAATCGTTTCTGGAAGGTAGAACCGGTGTTAGAAGCTGTACGGAAACGGTGCTTAGAACTGGAGCTCAATTTTGTAACCTATTTAATAGGCGAACAGATTAGGTTATTCCATTTGTTGGTGTGTATGCACTGCGCTGTTATTAGAAATAAATCGAGGCCTGTGTGACTGAAAAATTGTTTACTGACTTCCTCTAATGGTATGGTACTAGACTTCAAAGTCCACCTGGGGACAGGGGCCTAGTACTACTTATCCCGACACCAATCTTGTCCATGGTCCAGACGTTGCCTGTGTGAAGTTTTGTCTATTTCGACAGGTATTATACGTCAATTTCTTTGCTGGAAAGAATGAGCGACATGCAAATAGATGGAACTGGAACACTCCAGTCTAGAAGGATTCCGAAGAATAATCAAAAGTTTAGAAATATAAAACTTTCTAAAGAGCAAGAAATGAAGAGAGGAGAATTCGTTGAGTTGACACGAGACGATAACAAAATAACGGTTGTACAGTGGAAAGACAGCAAATCCATTGTGATTGATTAAACAAGCACTGACTCCAATCCCATTTAAGATGTCAGGAGATTGGACAAGATGAATAAGGAATATATTAATGTTCCTTGCCCTGCAGTTATTAAGAAATATAACCAATATATGGGGGGGGGATTAAATGATCAAATCCTGGAATAGACATGGATTTGAACCGAGAAGTGGACCCTGAAAGTGAGCCTTCACTTTCTTGACTTGGCGATTGTTAATTCCTGGTTCGAGTACCGTCAAGATTGTAAGCTACTACGTGTTAAGAAACGAGATCAGCTTGGTGTTCGGGAATTTCGACTTTCCACTGCAGATTATCTCCTCGGCGGACCCCCTTGAAATCTCCTCTCTCATCATTTTGAAAGTCCACAATATGCGGCAGAGCCACCAAAACAAAAACGACTTGCAGATAAATTCCATTGACACCTCGAACATTTTGGGGGCGGTCCCCCTTTGGGTCATTGACCCCCCAATCCGCGAAACCTTGTTTCATAAAATTTTCTCAAAATTATTTTGGAGGGGTTTCTACCTTTGGGGGTGAAACCCCTTCCCACCCGCAAAATGTTTTTGACTCAGAATTCCCGATTTTTTTTCATTAGGTTAAAGCCCCTTCATGACAATCTTAGGGCCACTTTTCTCCCACTCCCCAACCTCTGACTACGTTTTAGACGAACAATGGCGGAAAATTTTCAACCCTTGCTGGGAGGTCATTGGACTTACCACACCCCTCCCACACACCCGAGAAGATCCTGGTCATGATCAGAACGGAGTTGATTGCACTTGTGCATCATTTGCCATGAAACACCCCCAAACCAAGATTCCAAAAGAGACAATTAGGGTCGCCAGGAGCCTAGAGTACCCACGCAACGCATCTAACCTAACCTCTAGCTCCAAACATTTCCTACACCCCAGACGAGCGGCGCAGAAATACCTTCCAGATTTAAGAATATCTGGGAAAGAGGATTCCAGATCCTTGTGATCGCTGTAAAAAGAAAACAATAATTTAGATCGAGGGAGGAAATACCGGTAAGGCGATACCTCCAATCTTTTAATTAGATCGTCAGTTCATACTCTGAAGTACCAGCTGGTTCAGATTAGCGATAGGTTAAGAAAGAAAATGCAAATCTTTAGTTGGGAAATAATCTCAAACGGTAATACGCATAACGACTCATATGTCACTCATACTGTGTCTTTACTCACTTCGAAGTCTACAGGGTGACGAAAGATCATGTCTTACCTTTACCTTAGTAGGGCCCACACCTGTAGTCTGGAATCACAATTCCTGAAATAAAGACGAACGAACACAAACGAATGATGGTCGCAGCTCAATCTAAACGTCGTGTCATAACGCACAAATGCAAATAATATCTATTGACACAAATCACATGCTTGGAGTCACTTCATATGTCAACGCTGAAATAACCAGACATTCAATATATAGTTCCTTTCCCAAGTTATCACTTCTCAGCTGGAGAAAGAATCCTACCACTGGTCTACGGATTTATGAACCGACCTAATCTAATTAAAAACGCATCACTCAAAACGTTAGGTTTACCGATACACAGAAATAATTGCTGTCAATTTCACTTACCGATTAGTAGCTAAATTCCAATGAATATCATGTCAAACATGAAATAACTCACTGCACATCATAAATATTACTATACACTGTATGAGGATTATCAACCAATGCCTTAAATCGTACCTGGTTAACTGAGAGGTTTCTATACTACGTTCACTGAACATTAACACACGATTTTTTAGAAGAAATATAATAATTTCAGAATTTCAATTTATTACACTGAAATTACATAATGCACGCTTTCGGATATGATAATCTCATAAGAATCAGAACAGAATTACCGTGGAGTTGAAGGAACAAACAAATTTGAATCGTCTCTCTGGTATACATTGAATTAATTAAGCAGAACTGAAAGTTGCGTCGTCGAATATAAATGTCCATAATTTCTATAATAATTAATAAATCTTGCTGAAATTTCCACAAAGTATTCCGAAAACATTGTTATTTAATTTAGAAGAGTTTTGTCACAGTATTACTTACAAGCATGAAGTTATTGTCCAAAATACATTGTATAGAAAGAATCAATTTAGTGTTATTAACTGAGTGACGTCATTACAGATGATTACTACATTATACAAAAGACGTTCTGGATAAATCTTGAAAAATGCAAAATGAGGTTATAAAATATGACTTTATATCGGAGAATAGTGGCTGGAGTTGAAACCAAGTTTATTTAACCATGTCGAATAATATTAAATTTACTATTAACATCAAAAACGGTACGCAAAGATGGTCGAACAGACATGCTGCTAATTTGACTAGGTAATGAAAATATGCGGTAGGTGTCAAACATTGCTAACAGGGAATTTCGAAAAGATTTAGAAATTGGAGACGAAAAATTGGCATATGATTATTGAAATCTAACGATCCGATACTTGTAATGTAAGAATTCGGTTAATAGCGGCCCCATACTGAAATTTAGAACATACTGTACATTTTGCGTAATCTTAAAAACAAAAATTTAATTTAATGAGGTGAATATCTCGAAATAATATCGCCGCTGAAAAGTCCTAGTAGCACTTGTATCGGTTTTATTCTTCTTACTATGATTTAATATATTTTCCGGTATGGACGAAATCAGTCTAAATATAATCGGAATATTTACAAAATTTGGCGTTTATATTTACCACTCGTAGATAAGGCTTAGGAAGTACAGATGACGGAAAGGCCATACATCTATTCTTCTAGCTATTAAAATTGGAACTGAACTAACATGGTGTGGGAAAGCAGTTCTCCCAGCAAACGGAGAAGAAGGCTGATTCACACCAATCAGCAAAAACCAAGTCACGAAGCATTGACTAGGGTCCAATCAAAAACAAGCACTAAATCCAAGTCATTGCTGCGTGACTAACGAAAACCTGGATGGATAACGGTTAAAATCCAAAGCAAAAATAAAACGAAACACGCTCAAAGAGTCTAAAACCAACCAAAGAGAATGAGCTAAGGAGAACACACAGAAAGGAAACAGAACGGAGACTAAGAAAATAAAAG
Organism: Lepisma saccharinum; assembly: GCA_022664845.1. Taxonomy (NCBI): domain Eukaryota; kingdom Metazoa; phylum Arthropoda; class Insecta; order Zygentoma; family Lepismatidae; genus Lepisma; species Lepisma saccharinum. Next base: position 186,968 of record JAGDQP010000116.1, read on the forward strand.
GGGGAGAAAATAAATGAAAATGGAACAGCAACTAGGCTGTTACAGCCACACTAGAGTTACTCATTGTTTTTAGATCTGCGCGAATATAAAAAAGAAAATATCTAGGGGGACCTAAACTCCCAACCCACCTATTTCTTTTTATCCACCCTCCAACAGAGAGGCCGTTAATCCTCATCTGCCAAAATCAGGATGTGTTGCACCCTTTCTGATCAATTAAAATCCCACCCCGTTGATGACAGCATGAGTATCGGGTCCCTTGAACTGCGGCTCTGGGAAGTGGCCATAATTTCTGTCTATAAACTAAGTGTGTGAGTGCTTTAGACACTTATAAATTATGTCAAACAAACGTAGTAAAGGATTGGATCCGGGATTGGGCGTTTACGAATACACCGTCATAATGAGATCGGGACTCCGAAAATTAGAACTGGAATCGACTAGCGCGGAACCAGTCAACAATCCCAATAACTAATTTAGGATGAAATTCAAATAAAAAGTAAAGAAGAATGAAATTACAATGAAGGCTGGTTCAGCCCAAGAAGACAGAGACCTAAAAGAGAAAAGGAATGGAAGGGTGACCAGGCACCGGAGACAAGCACATCAAGAACAAGCAAACAGAGAAAGGTTTCAGACGCAAGGGCTGTGGAACAAGAATTGGAAGTGTTTGTCTTCGGCTCTGTTACCAAGCAGAAGATAAAGTTCGAGAGAAAATAGCATTGACTTCACCAGAGGTAGAATTCAGGAAACTGTATGAGGAAGATATAGTGTATCTGAAGGCCAAGATAGAATTTCTTGCAGGCCGCGTAGTGGAACTAGAAAAGCACAATGAAATACTGACCAAAGAAAACAACAGGCTTAGAGAAGTAGAATTGAAACTAGTTGTATGGCAAAGCAAAGTAGAAGACAAAGAGCAGGAAATAGATAAAACTGAAAGGAAGCTAAGACACCAGAAATAACATGCTATTGAAGGTTTAATAAGAATTAAAAGTTACTAACTCTCACTAACAAAGATAGAAAGAAAGTGAAGAAAAATCGACAAGACGGAACAAGAAATTAAAGAGATATATTTGGAAAATGGATAACGAGACTAAAACCAAACCAATGGCCCCAACCACAACCTTCGCAGATATGGTCAAGAAGGATGTTAAGATACCTAAAAAAACTCAAATTATAGAGAAGTACAAAAAACACGATACCATCAATAGTTTTGAAACCAGAGGAGGAAGAATCAATTAAAGACGCAAGAATGAAATTAACAAGAACTGTCAAAGGAGACGACAAAATAAACTTTGAAATGATTCAAAGTAAAACGCCCTTGGTATTGCAATTCGACGCGACGAAAGAAGACGAAGAAAAACTAATGAATCATCAAGGAATGAGAAGCAATTTCGACTTCAACAACAAAAAGGAGAAACTACAACCTCTTATGATTATATACGGTGTACCAACGAAAATGCAGGAAAAAGATGTAGTGGAGGAACTTATTGAAAAGAATATACCAGAGGCAACCGGTGAACAAAGAAGACTAATTAAGCTAAAACTCAAAACAGGGCCAACAAATCAACAAAGATATCATATGGTAGGAGAAATGCCGAGAACAATCAGAAATGTATTTTATATAATGCTAAGAGTATACGTAGCGTACGAAGCACTGAACATCAAGGACTGTTTGGCAGTAACTACGTGCTTAAATGTTTAATTATGGGAACATTGCAAAATACTGTCGCAATGAAGCAAGATGTGGAAGTTGCGGAGAGAAGAACCACCAAAGAAAAGATTGGAAAGATAAAAACAAAAAGACATGCGTACTTTGCTTTACAAGGGCACGAACATGTGGGACTAAAAGCCAACAGGAGTGCGAGATATGTAAAACTCAACTAAGAATAATAGACAAATATGACTATTATGGATAATAAACATTTAAACATAAGTGAAGAAGGGAATATAGGGAAAAAGAGACCCCCCTATCAAGACAAAGAAGAAGCGCAGAAAGACTGCAAGAATACAATAGTAACAAAAAGATAGAAATCTTAAGAAATTGGATAGAAAACAGCAGAACAACAAAATTACGTAGAAATAAAATTGGGACACAAGAATGGACTTAAAAGAATAATTGATATCGTTTTAAAATTTTGCATGTTGTATTCTCCAGGGAAGATTTCATGTGTGACCTGGACCTGCTCGAGGCGATACGATGTGGAAAAAGAAAATTACATGTGCAGCCATAGGAATGGGACTATGGAGGTCCCCTCCAAAGGATGTCCTGAAGAAAATGAAAACATGGGATAAAAATGTAAGGATTATAGACTTGGAATTGATTATCATGGAAAGACAATTATTCTGGAAGTTAGAGGATGAATTAGAGAAGATAAATATGGATAGGAATCCAATAGAAGAAAAAGAAGATATAAATAGAAGACCAACCGAAGATGTTTAGATTATGGAGGAACAGGAGTAGTTACAGGGAGAAAAGATAAAGATACGGAAAGAGAAGAGGAAGAAGAGAAAGGACAAAGAAAATAAAAGGAAGAAGAGGAGAGGTTGGAAGTCCTGGATTCCAAGGTTGTATAAGGGAAAAGAAAAACCGCCGCAATGACATGGTATACGCCAACGGTGGAGAAGAGGGTATTGGGAGAAGAAAATTCAAAATCAAATGTTAATATTTCTAAATATAAGTAAAAGTGTTGAAATGGAGGTATCCTTAGGGGAGGGAGGGATGACGCAGAGTCAAGAAGACAGAAAGATACCAAGAAGATTTGACCCTGGGACCTTGTACTGTAATTTACAGGTTGAGTGTGGACTTCCTAGACTGGAGGAACCCAGCAACTTAACAGTAGGACTACGAAATCTAGAAATCTAGAGCAGCAGGGAAAAACAATTACTTTCGCTGTGAACGATGAGGTAGACAAGATAAATCTGAGATCAAATGGAATTACAACGGATCCAAGCTAGTTGCTGGGACTGGTAGACAGAATCTTCGAACATCGAGAAGACAGCTTCCAATTAAATAAGTATACAGGCAGTTTGTCATGACCTATGTAAGGGTTGCCTCTAATCCGGCAGAGAATTTCCCGGCGTGCTGCGTTCACACGAGACAACCGTGAAATGGTGAAATTTATCCAGTTTAATCTGAACAGATCAAGGCTAGCAAGCGAGGAGATGAGGACGTGCTGTGAGGAAAAACAAGTGGACGTGTCATGCCTACAGGAACCCTACACTAACAAGGGGAAATTACAAGGAATTCCAGCAGGGGCCATGACAATACTGCCCGAAGACAACAATCCAATGGTGGCCATCGTTATTTTTAATAGGAGTCTGGAAGTCCAAGTGAATAGTGAATTCGCAGACAAGTGGGCGCAATGTGTAGAGATTATCTACAAAAAGAAAAAGATTATTGTTTTAATGTGTACTGTCAGTTCTCCCTTCCAAGAGAAGCATTTGTATATTGACTGGGTAGAATTCTAAACCACTTTGAAGGAAGGGACATATTATTTGTAGGAGATACAAATCCAAAGTCTCCGCTGTGGCACTGCCCGAGACGGACGAGAATGGAGAAAAATTTGAAGAACTGATTCAGGAACACGGACTAAATGTCATCAATAAGGAAGAGCAGCCACCAACATTTAGGGGAAGGGCTGGAGCGGAGTCCAATAAAGATAAACGCTGACAAAGGGAAGGGTTTATGAAGATGTGTGTGATTGGATGGTAAATAAGGATGCCACGACAAGCGTGCACAGCACAATCGGCTTCAAGATCGAGCAAAGTCAAGGGAAACAACAGGAAATAGAAAATTATTTTAACTATAACGCCAATAAGGTAACGGAAAACTAATTTATAGAACTAGTACTACAACAAATAGAGGACAACTCTGACCTGAATCAAATAGAAAAATTAGAGTGGATCACCGGGGAAACAATATCAAAATCTGTACCCGAAAAGGATAACAAAAACGAAGCAAATAAAAAAATATTGGACGGAAGGTTTGGAGAAGCTTCGTTGAATAATGAAAGCATTAAGGAAAAGCAATAGGGCAGCTGGAAATCATGGGCTGACGCAGGAGAGACTAATAAAAAGGAGAGGGAAAAAAAAATTTGAAAAATAACTTTTCAACTTTAAAAAAAGAACATAGTCAAAATTCATTGAAAAAAGCTAAATATGGATCCGTTGGGCGTACCGTGCAATAGTAATGAGCAAGATAAAAACAAAAAAAGCACTGAACACATTAAAAAACGAGAATGTGGAATATACAAACACTGAGAAGAGACTATAAATTACTCTATGAAAATTATTGCCAGACAATTCAGTTGATCAAAACAACGAACAAAATAAAACAATAAGGGAAAAAGCAAAAAATACAAAGAAAATCAAGAAGAAGTTAAGAAAGAATTCTTAATAGTAACCAATGAACAAGTAGAGAAAGCAATCAGAAGTTAAAAAAACAGCAAAGCCCCGGTCAAGACGCAAAATAAAACTATAAATTAGGCAAAGAAATTTTGATCTCTTATTTGAGCAGACTCTTCAATGAATGTTTCAATGTTTCTTCCCCGACCCATAAAAGAAGGCCAACTTTATAATCCTACTAAAGGACGAAGATAAGATCAAGACAAACCCGAAGTCAAACAGGCCGAGCTGTATCCTAAATGTCATAAGCAAAATTTTAGAGAAAGTAATTGTAGAGAAAATAAATGACAAATAACCCAATCTTAGCGAATGCACATTGCAGTATGGCTTTAGACGGAGCAGGTCAACCGAAGACGCAAGCAACAGCATTTGCGACCAAATTTGTCAATTGAAGACCGAAAACTGCAAATATGTCATTGGTATATTCTTTGACATAGCAGGGGCATTTAATCATCTCTGGTGGCCCGCTCTGATGGAGGAAATTAAAAAACTAAAAATACACCCAACAATTTGAAAACTAATTGGAAGTTATTTCGACAATAGAGAAATCCAAGGCGAGATGTCTGATGATGTGAAAAAGATCCCAACAAGAGGATGCCCACAGAGATCGGCTCTGGAACCTAGTCTTCCAGCCGTGTCTGGAGATGCAAAGTGATCTTGAAGAAGTTGAGAAAGTGGTAGGGTATGTGGACGATCTGGCGGTCGTGGTCAGAGGAAACAGCAGACTAGATATAGAAAAAATCAAACATCATAGTAAGTAAATTAGCGTCATGGTGTAGCAACAATAAACTGAAAACGTCTGCAGAAAAGACCAACTACGTGCTATTTAAAGGGAATTTAAATGACAATAGAAGTCCGATGATTAAAATCAATAATCAGTTTATGAAAAGAAAGAGAACTAAATATCTTGGACTTACAATTGACGAGAAGCTAAATTTCAGAGATCATGTACAAAATGTAACAGGAAAAGCAATTAAAGTAGCACACAAGTTGGTCAATCTAGCAACAAATGAATTAAGAATACCAATAAAACTTATACTGCTATTTCATGACGCGGTCATAAGAGCCGTTGTTGGCTACGCTGCCAGTGTTAGGAGTCACAGAATGGACGACGTGAGACAAAGACAAACTATGAACAGAGCACAACGACAACTGCTGCTGAGATTAACAGGAGCCTACCGGACCACACCTGTGGAGGTGCTCCAGGTAGCGACAGCAACCCCGCGTACTCACCTTCAGATAAAGAGACTGGGAGCCATGTACTGGATGAAGAAAGAAAAGGAGGACAAAATAGACCTAATAATCAACAAAAGAACACTCGTAAAGAAAGAAATAGAGGAAAAATTGGCCGATGCATGGCAGGATTTCTGGGATCAGAGCCCAACGGGGAAAAGACTATACGGTATTACCCGGATGTGGCTGGGAGGCAATAAATAGGACTGAATATAACGGGAGGATTAATGTACTACCTGACGGGACACGGCCCCTATAGTCTGAAACTTAAACAACTTCATCTAGTGGAAGATCACATATGTCAATACTGTGGCGAGATGGCCACCCCTAAGCACGTGGTACTAAGATGCATGGAGACAGACCATCTAGTCAGCGAAGAAAGGGATCTTCTAAAGGACGAAGATACAGCGGAAGTTTTAGAACTCCAAAATGGGCTGTGGTCCTGATGGTGATATCTAAGAAAATATTATTATGCCATAAAAGGAAGTTTATGAGTAGGGGGTCAGCTGCCTGATAATAATCTAAAAATCAGGAGACATATAAAACGCAATATGGGACGTGAACTGTGCGGAAGTGCGTACGAATAAAAGAAATCCGATCCTAAGTGGGCGTACCGTACCAACCAACTAAGAACAATCAGGATGAAATCGCGAGTGAGAAAACATGAATTGCCTATAAATACTCAAATCCGCAAAGGTGCGTGAAAGTCTGCTGGAAACCAGCAGCTAATGGAGTGCGTTGTTGCGGAAGCCTTGGCAAGAGACACCCGAATGTAGTGAATGTGTGGTGGTGGTATATAATGGAAAATACTTAATACGTGTAGTTAAATAAAATAGAAAAGAAAACAAACAGTTATGTTCTGGAACCCAGAACACAAACTGACTAAAGAAACTAATATGTGTAGTGTGAGTGAATGCTAGTCAAGTCAGTGCAAGGGATAGAGAAGGGGGGAGGAGAGAAGAAGTCTAACTTTGCGGGGTGAACATTATTCCCATGGTGCTGATTCTATAATTGCCCTCCACAAATCCCCCAACCAAGGAGCAACGACGAAGACAAGAAACAGGAAGTGTATGCAAAAGTTAAACAGAATATCCTAAAACAGTAGTGGTGGTGGAAATGGGACTGAGAAAGCAGAACTATCCATTAAGATGGGAAGATGTTCAAAACCAATCCTTCTTCTTCCTTTTCAGTACAACAGAAGAAGAGGGAGCTGCTCAAGTTGTATGTTTGCCCACGTGCTGTCCTCTGTTGTCCTATATGTTACGTGTTTTTTGTAATAAAATAAAGTGCAAATAGAGATAGTTAGGGATACCCCCCAAGAAGTTCTACAAAGGGCTAGGAGAAATGGTGGAAGCCTGGTCCGAAAGTCATCCCGCACCACCCTTGATCAAGTCACAAAACAAGGAAATAAAAGGGATTCTCGCAGTGCTGGAATCCGGCAATCCGACAATCCCCTTGGGGCAAGCCTGTCCCAAACTAAGGAGGGCGAACAACTGCCTGAAATATGGTCCTCAAAACATGCAACTTAATTTGTGCTAAGAGAACAAAGAGATAGGGTTGGAAAGGTGGGTCCTAAAGTCAACTCTTAAAAAAAGTCAACTCCATTGTCATCACGGGACAAGAGATATGATAGGTATGATCACTGGCCTACAGTGGACCAAATTCCAGCTCCAAGGTGCTGTAGACTTGAGGGTTGCACATCACAATCCCGAACAAGGTGTATGAAATGTAATGAATATTTGTTTAATAACAAGGACGAAAACTGTTTCTTTAAGTTTCACACGGACGAGTAATGTGAATTTCTAATACTCTCATGGTTTTATATTTTTGCTGTCTTTAATTGTGAATCTAAATATGTAAAACGAAGAATGTACATGGCTTAGTATTATTAAATGGCATTATGTTACAACCCTCACTTTCGTGAGTATTCAAATTAGAATAGAGTTAAGTCCAAACCATCACAATTGTGAGTATCGTTTTTTACCCTACCCTTCTTTGGAGGGAACGTCAAGAATCACATCACAAGTAATTTAGGGTGTATTTGTAAAAACTAAGTACTTGAAGTAAAAAAACCTAAGGTATTTTCTTTCTGGGTCTGAAAGGGATCAGGTATGAGATCACCTCTAAACAATGATCTGTGTTCACGAGTGGTACATGGATTTTGAAAACACTAAAAATCGTCATCCGACTCACCATACTGCAACACACAATGGGTGTTCTCCTGCGGAATTGCCATTTTTATTCACTTACAACTTGTGAGAGTAATGAAACACGAACTTTCACAATTTCTCATACATAGGCCAATTGAACTGACACAAATGAAGAAAAAACATACATAACACAAATATATAAGATATTCAGACACTTTAGTGAGGTATAATAACAGAGCGTGCAATGTTAACATTAGGTCTTAATAAACGGTGTTTTGAAGGTCTGGAATCTTAGCGAATTCCTTCATTTTCTGTCTTCGTAATAGATGAAGATGCCTCTGACAACGAATTTAAACGATTCTGTTAGGCTGCAGCCGAAGTCACCTGGAAGTAACAGAGGAGTTCAACTGTTTACATCCTGACAGGAAACGAATGACATGACTAACCAATCACACCTTAAAAACTGTACCTCTGAATTGGGAGTAAAATATTCCAATTCTGTACTCCCAATGTTTGAGAGGCAGTGGCGAACCCAGCGTTGGGTTTAGAGAGGCAGTTATTTGCCTCCCAGTTCTTGGGAGGGAACAGATTAATAGAAACACAAACGATGGTAAAATATGAATCCCTGTGCCAGTCACTGATTCTCATAAATTGAGAGTACATTATACTATTTCGATCCCTTGGATTCCAGACTTTTGGGACACACAGCAACACAAAATGATCTGTAATTAAATGGTCCGTAACACAAATACTGGAATGACGACGTGGTACATAATCTTGTTACTCTTAGAGTCCAGATGACATGAAAGGTGAAATGTCCCTATAAATTTATACACCCCAAACTCCTGCGAGAAATCATTTGTAATTAATTCAGACTTATCTTCCAAAAATATCAATTTTAATTCATAGTTTAACGTACGTATAAACAATCCCATCGAAAAAGAAACTTTTAAGAAATTGGAAAAAAATCAACTTTTTCCGAAGAAAACATCTACAGTATGATATGGAAAGTTTAGCTTATCGCAACCTATTTACCTATTTACGAAAATAAAATAAATGTAATGAAAGCTCTATCTATTGTAGTTAAAGTGAGGGAAACAAAGGTGAGAGAAATATAGTCCCACAGAACTGTTTAGCACGAAGAGTGTGCAATTGGCAGCGAAACAAACAAAGGTGATATCTATTGTGAAAGGCGAGTATTACATTTGCAAAACTACTGTTTCATTATGATTTAAAAGCTATTGAACTGTACTTGTTTCTTTCTGAACTTATATCTTTTACGTTTAATGAATTGATTACACGGAGTAACAAATTTTAACTTTTTCGGTAACATGGATAACAATAACTATATATATTTACTAAATTTGTGGTGCTGATTTCAAATTATGACCTAGGAACGCACCCACCACTAGAGGTGTGCAACGAGCGGATTTCGAGCGCTCGAAACATAAAAATACGTTTTCGAGCGAGCAGAGTATGATCGAACAAAATCTGCTCGAACAGATTTGTTCGAACACGTTTGCTCGAAATCCTGCATTTCAGCGCTCGAAAGTCCTGGAATTTCCCCTTCCCCTCCTTTTATCTTTGTAAAGGACGTAGTACACAATGTTGCCAACTGTGATACTATTATTCTGATCATATTATAATTTCAACTTTATAGCTTTGATACAACAGATAATTATTTAAGTATTAAAAAACTATTATCGTGATTCCATAGATACTTTAACGCCAACATTTCTGGGAGCTTTAAGGGACGCTGGCTACGATTCCGAGCCTAAAAATGTTAAAATTTGTAATCCAAGACCGCGGCAGCGCGAAACATCATCATTGTAAAAAATAGTGTGATGAGGAGCGGGGGGGGGGGAGTTCATTACCAAGACCAAAAATATACAATTTGAAATCCAAGATGGCGGTAGAGCGAAATGCCACAATTGTTAAAAATCATCAGAATTTCGTGAAATTATATATGTAGGGCTTGAGGGAGCCCTGAGTCCATTACCGAGGCCAAAAATATACACTTTTGGAATCCAAGATGGCGGCAGCCCGTAATATCATAATTGTTAAAAATCATCAGAATTGCGTGCAATTTCATATCTGGAGATTTGAAGCGATGCTGAGTTCAATTCCAAAGATAAAATTTCGAATCTTGAAGTCCAAGGTGGCGCTTGTGTATAATACCGTAATTCTTAAAATAAGCACATCTCGCGAATATTCATATGAAGGTGTCCTGACTTCATTTCCTAATCCAAACATACAATTTTGAAATGCAGGATGGTGCCAGCGCGAAATGCCACAATTGTTAAAAATCATCAGAATTTCGTGAAATTTCATATGTGGGTTTTGAAAAGGTTCTGAATTCAATTCCGAAGCTAAAATTATTGAACTCTGAAATCCAAATGGTTACAGCGCGATGTGTCATAATTCTTAAAAATCATAAGATTTTCGTGAAATTTTATAAGTGAGGTTTCGAATAGGCCCTGATTTCATTTCCGAGGCCAAAAATATATAATTTTGAAATGCAAGATGACGGCAGCGCGAAATATCATAATTGCTATATATTATCAGAGTTTCGTGAAATTTCATGTGTGGGAGTTGAAGGGATCCAGAGTTCAAATCCATAGCTCAAATTGTTGAATATTGAAATCCAAGATAGCGCCAGCGCATAATATCATAATTGTTAAAAATCATCAGAATTTCCTTAAATTTCATATGTGGGGTTTGAAGGAATGCTGAGTACATTCTGACGCTAAAATCTGGAAATTTCATGTCTCAAATGGCACTAGCGCGTAATGTCTAGAGATGTGCAGCGAGCGGATTTCGAGCGCTAGAAACACAAAAATATATTTCGAGCGAGCACAATCTGATCGAACAAAATCTGCTTCGAACAGATTTGTTCGAACATTTTTGCTCGAAATCTTGGATTCAAGCGCTCGAAAGTCCTGAATTTTTCCCTTCCATTCCGTTTATCTTGGTAAAGGACACAATATACAATGTTGCCAACTGTGATGCTATTATTCTGCTCAAAGCATAATTTCAACTTTAAAGCTTTGATACAACAGGTAACTAATTAAGTTCTAAGAAAAACTTTTATCATTATTCCATAGGTAGTTGAAGGCTAACATTCCTGGAAGCTCCAAAGGACGCTGATTCCGATTCTAAATATGTTGAAATTGCAATCTTAAACGGCGACAGCGCGAAACATCATCATTGTAAAAGATAACTGATTTTCGTGAAATTTCATGTGTGGGGCGATTGAAGGGATGTTGAGTTAAATTCTGGAGCTACAATTACTGAACCTTGAAATCGAAGATGGCGCCAGCGTGAAATGTCATAATTGTTAAATATCATTAGATTTTCGTGAAATTTTATATGTGGGGGCTTGAAGGAGCCCTGAGTCCATTTCCGAGGCCAGAAATATAAAATTTTGAAATCCAAGATGGCGACAGTCATCCGTTTTTCGTTAAATTTCATATGTGGGTGTTCCGAAGAACGCTGATTACGAATCCAAGCCTAAAAATGTTGAATTTTTAAATCCAATATGGCGGCAGCGCAAAATATGATAATTGTTAAAATATTTTGATTTTTCTTGAAATTTTATATCCGGGTCTTTCAAGGGACTCTGGGTACGATTCCTGTTTCAAATATGTTGAAATTTGAAATCCAAGAGGGCGGCAACACGAAAAGTGGTAAATTCTTTAAAATTATCACATTTTGTAACATTTCGTAAGTGGGTGTTCCGAAAGACGCTGATTATGAATCCGAGCCCAAACGAATTGAACTTTCAAATCGAAGATGGAGGGAGCGTGAAATATTCTGATTGTTAAAAAAACATTTGATTTTCGTGAAAATTTATATTTGGGGCTTTCATAAAACGCTGATTACAAATTTGAGACAAAAAATATTAAAATGTGAAATCCAAAATTGTTGTAGTGCAAAATGTCATAATTTCTAGAAATTATCCGATCGGTATCACTAATTTACCTATTTTCTAAAACTATATTTGGCAAAGAATAAATCGATTTTTACAAACCTTTTTGTCCATAATGAATAAATTAAAATTAAAAATAGAGCATTCGTCATGGTATTATATTGATCCATGTCGTTAACCGATATTTATATTGGTCAATGTCTGTCCATATGGGCAAACCGATGTTTATTCATGCAATGGTATATCCCTCTGGTGATAAAGTAAAAAACTTTATACTGTTGTCAACAAGCGGCCAGCTTTGTTTGGTGACAAAGAAGTTGTTCACAATTTAAGCATGTTAACGTGCAGAAATAACATGTCCTTCCACGAGAAGGACCAAAAATATAAAGTGTTAAAGTTGATCGTGTTTTTTCCAAGGATTTTTTTATCACTGTAAGCAAATAGACAAACCAACAACATTTATAGTAATATTAAGCTGGTTATCGTACGCCGTCAAAAGCGGGAGACATTTTACACTCTTGTTTCGTTTGTATGGTGGAAAGTAGAGTATTTTCTCAAGCCCATGTGGTTGTTGAGATATTTTGAGATTTGAGATATTTTGATAAACTCTCGTACATATGGGTCAAAATTTTTGTTTCGGACGTACTCTATGTTCTTCGTTTTATCAAATCAGTAAATTGTGCAAAGTTTTATTGAGATATATTGAAAATTGTGGATTTGAGATATTTTGACCAATGCTCGTATATATGGTTCAAAATTTTGGTTTCGTGCGTATTCTATGTTCTTCGTTTGCCAAATTAGTAAATTGTGCAAAGTTTGTTGAGATATATTGAAAATTGTGAATTTGTGATATTTGGACCAACCCTCGTATATATGGGTATTTTTTGTTTCGGGCTTACTCTATGTTCTTCATCTTGTTAAATTACTAAGTTGTGCGAAATTTTTTTGAGATATTTTGACAATTGTGAATTTGCGATAATTTGATCAGCCCTCGTATATATGGATCAAATGTTTTGTTTCGGATGTACTCTATATTCTTCATCTTGTCAAATTACTAAGTTGTGCGAAGTTTTGTTGAGATATGTTGAAAGCTGTGGATGCGATATTTTAACCAACCCTCATATATATGGGTATTTTTTGTTTGTTTCGGGCGTACTCTGCGTTTTTCGTCTTGTGAAATTACTAAGTTGTGCAAAGTTTTGTTAAGACATGTTGAAAGTTGTGGATTTGAGATATTTTGACCAACCCTCGTATATATCTGTCAAAATTTTTGTTTTGGACGTACTCTTTGTCCTGTCAAATTGCAAATGTGTTCAAAGTTTTGTTGAGATATGTTGAAAATTGTGAATTTGCGATATTTTTAGCTAGAGTTACGAAGATATTCTTAATGAATGGGGATTGTAATCCCTAATTGATAAATAGAAACGTGATTAAACCGTCGTGTAGGTAGTCGAAATAATTTTATTTTCGGGGCTTGGGAAACGTATTAGCGTTCTGATCCTGTATATCGTTTGAATCTAGTGCTTCTTATATCTGGTAATTTAGTCCAGTCTTTAAAATGCTGCACTTTTAACTAAGAAACCCATGTTCAAATTTCGTTTATGTTTTTTTTTCTCGTTCCCAATACAGAAATCAATGCCGTGTGTTGTGTTGATTTAACACAAAAACGTTGTGACGACGGAAAGTTCTTGAATCAACACCACGATTTTTTGGGGGGGAGGTAATGATATGGAGAGTTGAAAACACACGAATACATCATATACAGTGAAACACACGAATGCAAACCGGATTAACTTACGTGAACTAAAAGCAAAATTACAATTAGAAACTTACATGAAACTGTCAAACGTTATTTACGGTTAGAACCCGACTAAAATCAGAGCATCGAAGCGGACTACTATTATCGGTGCGTCTACTTGAAAGCATCCAACAACCAAATAGTAGAAAAGAACATTAAATTTGTGCAAAGGTCAACTAACATACTGTACTGAAAATCAACGTATCCAGTTACCAGTGACATTGGAAAGCCAAGAGTCTGCAGTTGTGTCTGCATGGAAAATACCACTTGAAATATTCGATGAAGCAGTTAAGGCAGGTATTCAGTGAATATGGAGTGGTCTCACGAGTACCTAAAATGAATTACCTGACCAATTCAGTGTACTATTATAATGTCTACACAGGTAAACGTTTGATTCATTTTTAAGAATTAAAAAAAACAGATTCCCCAATATATTTCCGCTCAAAACTTTAAATTGAAACAAGTATGCAAGGACAGTTTGATATCCGAGGAGTTTTTAACAATAACGAAAAGCGACAGGAGAAACATAAATTTAAATAGGAAAGAAAGTGAACCGCGTTTCTCCTTTGAAACCTTTCCACATTTACTGCAATCGAGAAGTATTTCACAAGTGCCAAATGCAACAGGTGGTAGCAGTGGGACGTGCAGAGAGAAGGAGGGAGTTACTTCCCAGCAACACGTGACTCAGTTGGGTGCAGGCAACATGGAGGGGTTCATACAGTACACAGAGGAAGTGAGTGAGCGCATAGGTGCAAACCACGAAGCAAAGCTTGTCACTTGCGATACATTAAACATAGTGGAAATCAGGCAAGAAAACGTATTAAAAGATTCCTCAACTGAAAAAATTCTAGCCGTTCACACCTTTGTACGTAGGGTTAGTGCAAGTGAAACAGGTAACAAGGAAATAAGTTTATGTTCTCAAAATATAGTGCTGACGGGTAAGAAGTGGGGGTTGGGTGAAATGAGTTCCACAGAGTGAAATTAGTTCCATGTCCTCTTCCGAAGAGCATAGTGACCACAGTAATGGACAAAGAAGCTACCATTATCAAAAAAGTTGATAAAGAAGGTGTTAAAATATCCAAAAATAAATTACGTGCTTTAAGAAAGAAAAAATCCCGGAAGAATCACACGATCCCAGACAACGACGAACTACCATGACGAGAAAGAAGGAGACGAACCAGTTGGCAGCACAAGTGAACAAGACTGATTGTGAAACCAGAAAATTTGTACGTTCCCCGGCAATCATCACTCGCGACAATTTTTCCTTTCTGCCCCATAGACACAAGAGTTTGCAAGAAAAACAATATAGGAAACATGTTCCCAGGCTAATGGCTATGGGTAGCGTTAGCATTACCTTGTCAGTAAGTAGCTTCAATGCCTGCCACGCATACCAACCGGCTAAGGTGGACAGTTTGGTCAAATGTTTACGGGACACAGTAATACAAATAGCGTGTGTACAGGAAAGCCCTGAAGAAAAATGGGACATCTCATATTACAATATAATTCAAAATTGTAGTAATCAAACTCACACAGGAACAAGCATAATTTTGAGGCAGGACATTCCGTATAGTAATATTTTTATGCACCCTAGTGGTAGACTGATTTCCTTGGTAATAAATATATGGCAATCGTATGTTGTTATCCACACAGTGACCACCAGAAAGAACGCGATAAATTTATTTGCAACACGCTAGGGCTTGAACTACAAAAAATAAACAAATATAAGCTTATTATAATGGGTAACATGAATACCACGCGAAGGGCGGGGGACAGTTCTACAGGAAAAAATATTAGTGAAGTGTTAAAGCAAGTTAATCACTCGTTCAGTCTGATAGATAATTGGCTGGAAATGCGGTCGACGGAAGTGGCGACCAGTTATTTTTATGAAAACAGTTTCTCCAGGCTATATATAATTTACACTTCTCAACACTTCAAAAATAACATACAGTCTCCACATGGAACGTCTTAATTTTTCAGACAATCATATATTAATAACCAAAATCCAGAGTAATATTGAAACCAATCTGCATTTTTCACCCACGTGGCGATGTAACGAGCAAGTGTTAGACAACTCAGATTATATCTTATTGGTTAGCAATATTTGGAATTATTAAGTCACTAAGGGGTAATACAGGAACAATCTTCAAAGGTGGTGTTTTTAACTAAGAAAGCCTATAAAATTTGAAACAATCAGGTTTTCCAAACACAGCACAGCATCAGCAGCAACAACAATATTATTATGATCTATTAAAACACTACAATGAACTGCCAAACCAAACTCACAATGACTCATACAGGTTATAAGGACGCAAAGTGTATTACGTATTATTCATGCTAAAAGGTTACAAGATTTAGTAGTAAGATCAAAATTAAAACAGGTGGGAATCCCAGAGGTTCCAAAATTTCCACACATAATTCTGAAACACAAACCAGAGAAAGGTAAAATATTCAATAGTTATACACGTAGGTTAGGTGCTTTAACAGACAAAAGCATATACAAAGCAATTCGGGAAAACTACAAATATTTCTACTAAAAGCAAGAAAATGAAGAATATGTTTACGGACAGTCAGCACAACTGGCCGGAATTAAACGAGCAACAACAAGCGGAAATAGGAAAGAAATTCTCAGAAAAGGAAATTTGGGAAGCTCTTATGTCAATTAACGGGGATGCCTCCTCAGACATAGATGCCCTAGGGGCCGCTGGTACAGGGGATTCAGCAAGCAAATAGTTCAAATGTTAACTTAGCTATTCAATCAATTTCTTGACACCAAAGCAATAGATCTAGATTTTGTCAAGCGGTAGGAATTTTGATCTCCAACAAAGGGTTCTCGTTAACTAAAAACAATCTCCAGCTAATTTCATCCTTGAACACCGACTACAAACTGATGACAAAAGCCATAATGAAAAGAATCCAACCCATAATGTCACTAATTACGGACGAAAGCCAAGGAAGAGTAGCCAACACACAACCAATCCAGGTATTGCTGGCATACCTGAGGGACGCCATCCAGGCATACAAACAGAAACAGGCTCCAAACTTCATATTATTCTCCACAGACTTTGAAAAATTCTTTCCAACGTTAAATCTGCAATATATTTTACAATCCCCAAAATAATGGAATTTCCGCCAGCCATAATCACATTATTGAACAACTGTACACGGTCAGAACTATTAGATTACACGTTAACAAGTGCCTTTTAACGGAATTCCTCATGGACAGATTAAAGAAAATAGCAATTACATACTATTTTACCAAAGAAAGGAAATATCCGTTAGACCGTATTATAAGATGATGTAAACTGATTATTTAAAGAAAAACGTATAGACCTATTTGATTGGCAGAAACACTAATATAGCTTCCATCACTTAACAAAGTATAGATCCTGTTGAGTAACATAAATACTAACATAGGCTTACATTACTAAGGGTCAGTTCTACAATCGACCGCTAAACTTCCAGTCAGCGATAAGTTGAGGCCAAGTCTTATTTTGGCCAATCAGAGTATGCAAAATGAGAATTTGCCTCAACTTAGCGCTGACTAGAAGTTTAGCGGTCGATTGTAGACCTGACGGTCAAGCTGACTACCAAAAATCCAAATGTAGGATAGACCTGCATAAACACAAAAATATTTAGTATATTCACTTACCTCCAAGTTGGGCCTTTTTTTTCCTTGGCGAGAGAAATGATATTTAAATCCTTCCACTAAAACACACGGTACGTCTTTTTCTGTTTGCGTCAATGCCAACTCCATCCTGAAAGTTTCGCTAATGATTCCCGAGTTTATTTCTTCTTGTTTATATTACCCTCCTCAGTAAAAATTTATTATTGATTCTCGATCCTCATTGGCTGGTTGTGATTCTCATTCCTCTTCTTCAGTTCACAAGGAAAATGAATATCTAATTAGGTGATTTCGACCAATCATAAGACATCTCTGTACTTTTTACAAAGAAAGTTAATTTTTAATGAACTCGTTCTAACCAATCAGAACGCAGCTTCATTATCAGAGGGGGAATACAGTACTAGATAGATGGGTATAGGGCATATTCTCCAAATTTGAATATGCTCTCTCCCGAATTCTTCGGAGCAAATATTTATATTCTTACGTAGATATATCCTTATATTTTAATATCAAAATTTGCTGATATTCACTAAATGTCTAAAATATCTTATTTGTAGACTTTCTGAGCTATGACGTTGAAGCGGGATTCAACATACAGTTCTACACATATTTTCAATTAAACATCAAACGCAGGCTAAGAAATTTGAAATATTTTTTATTTGGTTTATGATTTTCGTTCAGTCATATATGCTTAATAGGTTACAATTCAAGCCATCAGATATAGTAAGAATGATAACTAAACATATTGTAATTTATTGATGCAATCGAAACGAAAGGAGAGCAGATTTGGGCTGCTTCGTCTCCTCTCGAAAGCCAGAAGAAACACGAGACGAGACGAAATGACATACGGGAATTGTCTCGAAGGCAACACTACTGAAATTTCACAAACAAATTTTACTCAGATCTCACTTGGTTAACGTCTTGTACTGTACCTAAAAATTACATAAAATACATTGATCGGTACCCTGTACCTATACTTAGGTACACTAACTAGCTGGCCAAAATTTCCGGGGCTAAATTTTCGTACATGAAAAAAACTATGCCAAATTACTGGGGCCAAAATTTCGTAAGTCCGTTCTTTGATGGGTCTCGCAATACAGATAACATTGGAAAGGAAGGAGCATTTTCTGATATTTCAGGATACATCTGCTCAGTTGTTCCACTAAAGGACGCTGCATTATACGTATAATAAGCCAACCATAATTTTCTTGAAAATTTTTATGTATTGAATGTACTAATGTGACTGTGCAGTGTACGCAAACATATAACAGCAATAACTAAACATGCTATTGTCATCCATAACTTTGTATTTTTTTCTTCAGAACTAGTTTCTTCTTCAGAACGAAAATATATTTTTGATCTAATAGCGATTTTGCCTTCTAGGTGACTTTTTATTAGTCGAAATGCTTATGGTAATTTATGGCAACAGATAAGAAAGGGAAAATTTGACAGTTTCGGTACACCCATATATATATGTTGCAGCCTTCAGGACCCTATTATATACAAAGTGAAACGAAACCGCTTATCATAAAGAAAATAATTACTTCTGGAGGTCGTCGCCCAGAAGGCATGGTAAAAGGGGGTCACGGCATGAAAAGAGTTGAGAAACACTGATCTAGATATTTTCGGGGTGTGTTACTATACATGCACAATACGGTATGGGTATTACTAAAAAAAAGAAGTATAAATATAAAAAACGGGTCACAGCAAGAAAAACATGAGGAAAACTGAAAGTTTAATATAGTTTGGAATAAACCGAAAGTAGACAAACAAAGGTAAACAAGGTTCATCGCTGTGTCTGTCTTCAGATACTGATCGAGCACTCCAGTAAAGTTAAGTACAGATCAATGCAGCGCTTTAATAAGTGACAAAATCGTTTCCGCTTTGTTCATATAAGGCTTCTTTTATTTGCTCACATTGAAAATAAAAACAAAGAGTAAATGTCTCGTACAATTACGTTCTCTACTTTACTTTGTGTGCCTCTATTGTACTTTGGTTCACAGTGTAGTTCATGTTTTCCCTGGTTCCCACCGTACATTCTTCTCTAAGTGTCTACTGTTCTGTAAAACGTCTCTGGGGTGTTCTGGGAAAAGAATTTTATGGTAAATATCTTAAGACTTTCATTGACAACCGTTGGCAGTTTGACAGCAATGGAAGGAGGCAGCTGATAGCGAAAGTTTCAACACGGCTCAAGGCGTTTTTAAAGGCAATGTTTCCGTAGAGTAAGAAAGAGCCGCGACTACTGCTCAAATGAAAGTCACAACTTATATTCGTCTGAAAAACACATTCACATATTTCATCATAAAAATATCCGTTTTATGTAGGCGTATTTGAATCGATTTACCTAACAGTACAGGATGTTTCAAACGTATTGACTATGTTTTAAGAGATGAATTCCTCACAACCAGGTAGGAAAATTTTCGTTAAAAAAAAAATCTCCAAGCATTTGTAGTTTTCAGAGCTACAGACACTCAAATATGCAAAGGAATCGTCATGGATGACATCATATCTCAGCAAATGATGCAAAATGTGTATTGGTTTAGCAGATAGCAAATCTAAGTTATACTCAACACATCTATTTGGGTTTGTTTTTAGATAATTATTAATTCAGCTTAGAAGATACATGTTTCCATATTGATCAATATTAATTCCTTGACAATGAAATTCTTATGTTTGCAAACCCGTCCACGCGGCACCTAATAACTCAATCAAATGGATCCTGAAATGGATGTATTGTGGGTATAGTTTCGAATTTGTTTGCTTAATCGACACGTCTTAAGTAATTATTTGGCGAGATATAAAGAAGCTGTCGCTCTATGTTTGGCTACCTGTTTCGCTAAAACCAAGCATGTTACAATCTTTTCTCAAACAAAAATCTTCTTTCCTCTTTTGACGTGAACAATTCACGCTTTAATTAATTACCAACATTTCAAAAATACCCTGTATATTACACAGTGTGCAGGTAGTATTAAATCGATTATACAGGGTGTTGCAAAACAACACCGACAAAGCTCTCTCACGAGATTTCTGACCTGAAAATAACAAAAAAAAGTACTTACTATCAAGGGTGCACAAATCCTTGGTTTCGAGGCTACGGCGTGGTATCCTAAAAAACTTAAAATCTGCTCTATCTACAAATGCATTCCAGAAATTGTGCAAAGGATTCGTAAGGGATTTCCCGAAGGAAGTAGTAGATTACCAGATACTTTCTGAATAAATGTGGGTCGAAATAAGCACGATTAACTTTCGCTAGCCTATGAGTGTAGTTGATAGCAAAGCTAAATCAGGGTCGCTTTTGGTTACTTGGCCTGACCCGAAGATCCGAGCAGAAACTTGACCCGAATGACCTGATTCACCCGGCGGCGTCCGGCGATCCGGTCTTGAACGAATAACTTGAGATCCGGTCTTGAACTAAATAAATCACCAGACTGACTTAACTCGGCGATCCGGTGATCGAATCTTGAACCAATCGACCCGTTGGCCAAATTTTGATCCGGTATTATTTCTGTGGTTTGAATAAATCAATATTTTTTTATTTGTGAGGTTCTTTGAAAAGTGAGCCTGTATACGGAAACTTCATTATTGGGAGTTTAGAAAGATTTTATTCTTTTATCGTATTTAATACTTCAAACAAAAAATTCTTTGAAAATACCATTCACGAGGGAGTATTTGCACACTCCCGGTGGTACTTTTGTTTTTTTTTCGGGGATATGAGAATATTTCCATATTTTATTGCTATCGTTACGAACTTTTCGGTGTCATATTTTTCGTACTCTGAAGAGTAATACTACCGCTTCTTTACACCCCTGAAAGAAAGACTGTTCAAAGGCAGCAGCGTATTGTAAGGAAAGAATTAAATCTCTGACCGATCATAGACTTCCATCGGAACGGATCATAGACCCGGTGACCCGTTTCAGCTCTGGTTGATAAAAGAGACCATCTGATCGGGTAATATTGATTATAAATGATAACCGCAAGTACGTACATTGCTGAGAAAAACTATTATTTTTCTCCTCAGAGAAATTCAATTTAGACCCGAAATTTGGTAGCCAAACTTTTGTCTATCACACAATTGAGTAATGTTTGTCCGTTTAAAATTTTGGAAACCTTTGACAGTGTGGTGCTTCGACAGCGATCTCCGCATGCAACGAAAGCATCTGTCGAGGGTGTGGATGCTACGATCTCTATCTTTCGGAGATATTTACCGCGGATCGGAATATGTATAAGAGAAGAAAGAAGGCGAAACAAGAAGATAGAGAAACGCGAGAAGAATTTTCTGGATGAGGACAAAAACCAGAATATGCATTGCTGTATATTCTGTAAAAATTCCTATATCGGTTCAAACTATTGATAGTTGACCTGGTAAACCACACATGCAAGAAGGGTGGAGAAACCCAGGTAAAAATCTGTATTGACTCTAATCTGATTTGCGCATCTTATAAGCAGTGTTTGTATCATACATTTCACACAACGCTCACGCATGTATACCTACAAGGTAATCTGACGATTTTCCTGAAAAGAAACTTTGAGTGATGTTTGATTAATGCTCTGTATCTACTTGTAATACAAAATCAATTTCTCTGCTCGTCATTACCTGCAACCTTTTTTAAGCATATATATGCATAGAAATTACTTCATTATCTTAATCATTCATACCTTCATTAATACTGATTTAAAATTTGACCTTAGTCCTAATTTCCATTCATTCTAACAGTTTCACTTAACAATTCGTTTTTTTTTTTCAATATAAAAATATTTTTTTTATTCCTTTCGCAGTGGGAATTCAGTACAAGCAACTAGTTAGTCAAGCTGATTTTTGTTGTTTGGATTTTTGTCTTATTAAATGTTCTGAATTTTGATTCACTAAGTGATTATATTGAATTGTGGTTAGTTTTTTTTCCTGATTTGTTGAGTTTAGTGAAGTGGCTATTTTACAATTTAGTAGTTAGTTGATATGTTATCACCAGATACTAAAGAAACTGAGTTAGTTATTGTCTGTCTTTTTCTTTTATGTGTGTGTGTGTGCTTATTTCCGTGCAATAGAATACATTCATTCATGGAGTGGAACTTAAAAATGTTAGCGTTGTATTTGTCATATAGGAATAAGCTTTATTTAATAAAGGCACGTACTAAAATTTTATCAAATTTACATTCTGACATGACTATTAGTATTAGAGAAATTTACTCTAATTGGTAATAGAAAATAATATTACTATTTGCACACACTGAGTTTTAAAAATATAATTTGCCATGCATCATTTACAAGTATTATTAAAAATGTGTTTGTCACTCAAAATTTATGTTTAAAATATTGAGAATTTCAATTCTATATTAAACGCCGTTGTATATTTCACCTTACCCTCCACTCTTTTGTTTTGAAAATTATTTTATGTTCGAACGAAAATGTTTAGGATACATATTTTGAAATATAAAAATAGCTGATACATTTATGAAAAACTATAGATAGTAGTATATAAAATAAAATCTTACAGTGGAAAGGATTTCTAGCTAGAAGAAGATGCACGCGAAAATAAAATCCTTCGTCTTCAAAATGTCTTAATGCATTCTAATGACTAAGATTCACAATGCAAGGTCGAAATTGCCCTGGTCCTTCCATCTGTACAAATAGTTTGTTCTTTGTAGCCAATCCCGATAGATAGTACAAGTATTGTATTGTAGAATATATGGCATTCCAATTTACCCGCATATTCCACATTAGCCTCCTCTACTCTACTCAGTTTCATAGAAGTGCTAACTAACTAACTCTATGGCTTATGGCACTCGCAACTTCATCGCCGCAGTAACAAAAGTACGCCATTGAATTTTATCCTAGGCAATATCAAGCCAGTTTTCATCACAAACACCTACTTCTCGAAGATCTCTTCTAATATTGTCCTCCCAACGACGTCTCGGTCTTCCCAATGGCCTCTTTCCATCCGGCCTTCCAACCAGGATAGAATATAATCTTCGTTTTTCCCCCATCCAAGCTACATGGCCTGCCCACCTTAGTCATCGCGATTTCATTATTTTTACATCCGGTGAATCGTACAGTCCGTGGAGTTCTTTATTATGCACTCTCCAGTCATCTCGTCACGTTTCGGCCCGTATATCTTTCTCAAAACCTTATTTTCAAATATACGTAATTTATGTTCATTTGCTACGGTCGTACTCCAACTTTCGCAACCGTAAAGAATTACCGGCAGAATAACCCTTCTGTATATTTTTAATTTCAATTTGCTTGATATTAATCGCGATGTTAGAAGTCTTTTACTGAATAGAAACATGCGTTCCCCGATAATAAGCGACTGTTTATTTCTTCCGTTACCTCATTTGTGCTTCTTACGTATGCTCCCAAGTATTTAAATTTGTTTACTTTCTCTATGACCTCATCCCTAATTCTTATGTTTTTATTTCCTTCATTCCCTGTGTTTCGGCTTGTTATCATGTATTTTGTTTTATCTATGTTTACCTGTAGACCTATCTTATCGCACGCTTCTACTAAAACATCGGTGTTGCTTTGTACTGCATCTATATCGTCCCCTATTAAATCTACATTATCCACGTATACAAACAGTTGATTCAAACCATTCAATGATAGTCCCTTTTTGTCCCCTTTAATTCTTAAAATCGCATATTCTAACACAAAGTTAAACAGTAGTGGGGACAAGGCATCGCCTTGTTTCAATCCATTGCGAATCTTTAAACTATCTGACATATTATTACCTATCCGTACTCTGCTTATGGGGTCGTTGAGACACATCTTCACTAGTTGAACCAATTTTTCGGAATCCCAAATCGTATCAGGACACTGTATAACTTTTCCCTTTTGATAGAATCATATGCTTTCTTAAAATCAATGAATAGCTGATGAACCGTCCCACTGTATTCCCATTTCTTCTCCAAAATTTGTCTCAAGGTAAAAATCTGGTCTAATGTGGATCTATTTCTTCTAAATCCACATTGGTGATCTCCAATTATTTCATCAACGTATACACTTAGGCGTGTTAGCAGAATATTACTTAATACCTTGTAACAGGTTGGAAGTAACGAGATTCCGCGGTAATTATTACAATCCGATTTATCGCCTTTTTTGTAAATCGGAACTGTTATTGAGAGTTTCCATCCTTTGGGAGCTCCTCCTTTCATATAGCACTTATCAATTTATGTAGTTCCTTGACTAGTGCCGTTCCTCCTGCTTTGATTAATTCGGCTGGAATATTGTCTATTCCTGGTGATTTGAAATTTTTCAATTTCTTTACCGACATTTCGATCTCGATCTCACTAGCTTCGGGAATACACGGTTCTGCGGTATGGATTTCAAATTCCTCTGTTTGATCCCCGTTGTGTACATTAAGAAGTTTGTCGAAATAACTTTCCCACATATCGACAATTTTAGTCGGATCAGCCTGAAGAGCTCCACGTTCATATTTAATCATTCCTAACCTCGGCTGGTAACCTTTTCTTAACGAGTTTACCCCTTTGTATAGATCTCGTATGTTATTTGTCTTCCCGTTTTCCTCTATCTCCTGAATCTTCTGCGTCAGATATTCTCGCTTTTTGTTTCTGAACCCGAGTGTGGCGTTTCGTTTCACGTTACTGTAGTGGTTGATATTTGCTTCGCTTTTATTACTTAGCCATTGTTGCCTTGCTTGTTTTCGTTCCTCATGAAGCTTAAGGCATTCTTCATCAAACCAAGGTTTTCTTTCTGTTGTCTCACCTACACGTTCCTTCGCTGCGCTCATGTTTGTTTACGAATTGCCTCCCACATCTTACTTACATCAGTTTCATTATTAGTATCATCATTATTATTATTCGAGTCGACTAGGATTTCGAACCTATTTGAGAGTTCGAGTTGGTAATCTGCTTTTATGCTCGGATTATTTAATTGTTTCACTTCGAATTTAAGTTGTTTTGGCCCCTTGTTTTCTCTGTTCGCGTTGCATAACTTTTCCCTTACTTTTGTGATCACTAATTGATGGTCGGTGTCACCTTCCGCTCCTCTGTACGACCTAACATCTATGAGGTTGGTGTGTCTTCGTCTGTCTACTAATACGTGATCGATCTGGTTGAGAGTTTTTCCGTCCGGATATACCCATGTGTAATTGTGTATGTTTTTGTGTTCAAAGTGTAAAAGTTGCCGCATCACGATTTAATTTTTTTTTGTATGTATGTAATTATATGTCTATTTTTTTATGTTAGTCAATATTCATTGAGTTAATATGCAAACAGGATGCGTGAAATATTTTTTATTAAACCTTCCATCAATACCACAGTTTTGAATTTCTTTTTTATCCCATTCCTTTTTGTTGAGAAAGAAATCTTGTTTCACACAAACGGACGTACAGGATCTACCTCTAACATTTCGAGAACACCTTGCTGAAAACCCGATAGTCACCAAACAAAGGTAATGATGTGTACAGTTAAAGAAGTGAATAGACCCCAAAACTCCAGGAAAGGTGTTAATGAACCATCTCGCCTGCCAGTCGCAGAAAACTCTATACGGGTAACGCTATGTCTGGACTTCGAGGATGGCAAGATCCTACGAAGTGACTTGAGGACACGTACACTTTTAGCACATCATTAGGATGTGAAAAATAAATTTTTGAAAAAAAAAAACAATCTACCTAAACTTGCAATCTCTGCCAGCCAACCAAAACCTTTATTTTTTAAATTTTAAAATAAAGAAAAAAAATGTGGGTCAGGAAAACAGCACAACTTAAAAGAGCCAGTCAAATCTCACATTTTGTAAACACCACTTCGAAAGTAAATCGTAACTTAGTTGTGTTTTTTTTTGTTACGTGTGCCGTGCGTTAGCGACGTCGGTATTTTGTTCGGTGTGAAAAATATCTCACAAGATGTGCGGCTAGTTCTTTAAAAGTTCCCCCGTAGTCGCAAATCTCTTCGCTGTCTCGTTCAATCTGTGTCTGTTTATTTATTTGTTATTCCTCGAAATGTTGGGTGTGCGACATAAAAACATATTATGTGTAAACCTAAACTGCAGTATAAATTGGACTACAACGCATTGCAAATTCAACAGGCAAAACCATGTGTCTCCAAAAACCCTGTTTTATTATCTATTGTCAGTTAAATGAAAATCGCATGAAAAGCAAAGGTTTCTATCTTCATGGACGCCACCAGGTACAATCCCAAAACAACAAAGCTTCAAGGAATCCTTGGTGGCTGCAGTGTCAAAAAAAAAAGTAAAATCCAATCATTCTTCGTTATATGGTTCAGCAAAGCATCCAGGCCAGTATATAATAATACGAAAAAAAAAATCCTCAATAACAAGCACTGCATACGGCGTATAGTTGCGCGAATCAAACAGCTGCGTCTTTTTTTTTTCTTTCCTTCATTTAGTCTTGTCCTCACGGTTTTTTCAATGTAATCAAAATGTAAACCACCATCAACTAACTAAAGTGCTGTAAAGGTTTGTTGCCTTCCCCGTGATTAAAACTAAAGCTTCCGAAAAGGTAACTTAATTTAAGGCCACGGACGCCTTCCACCCGTTCCTTTAAAAAACTTAATTTCATTTGGAACTATGCTAATATTTCTTTTAATGGCAGTGACTAAATAAAATAGTGTACTAAACCTATATTTTAACTGTTCATTTTAAATCATCCATAAATTGTTCTGCTATTCAACATGCATCAATCGAAAAACCACACCTACTTGTCAACATGCACTAAAAGTTAAAAGTCACTTTGGTCCATAAAATTAAAAAAAAAAAAACATTAACGGATTTCATATATGTATACTACTTTGTTTAGGTAAAAATAAAGCACTGATTCATTGTTTTGTTTATTAATGCAAATGTGTCCCAAAGCACAATAATCGTATAATTGTATGTAATACAGAAATAAATTAGGTTCTTAACTTGTTTGTAATTCATGTCTTGAGCGGATAAATGCTGTATTCAAAAATAAGTAGCTTACAAAATTTAAGCAACCGACTGTTTAAATCCTGCAACAAGCGTGAGCCTGTGTCCAACGAAAATAACTATTTTTTTAAATGTGCACACAACGTTTTAGCTAATTTTTTTAGTTTAGCAAATTAACTTTCGGAATCTGTCTAATAGCAGCTGCACGCGTCTTTCTCATTTAATTGCGAT
>JAGDQP010000117.1:0-37920 GCA_022664845.1 Lepisma saccharinum
ACACCTACATATATAGCAGAACATACTATTTGACTTGTGGCTGTATTTCAGCCACGGAAATTTTAAATACCACCATTCATTAAACGATCTTTGTCTTCCTCCAGTGGAAGGTCCACTCTTGGGATCAGGACCTTTATGCTGATTTGGACCTTGGTTGACCAAATATGTAAATTCTTCTTCATTTGCTGCTGGTGGGACAGGTACTATGTCTTGAAATTGAGTAAACCTTGAGTTTATAACTACATGATCTGAATGAATTCCACTATCTTCACTAGATAAGTTTTGTGAATCTGTGTTCATACTAGCTGAGTTTCGCCGACTCACTTGCCATTGACTCTTCTTCGTCTTCCTTCATCCCTAGCTTTTTTGTTGTTGTTTCCTCTTCTCGTACCGCTTCCTGCTCCATTGGCGTTTCCCCCCTCCTCTCCATTCGACATAATTGTATTCTCTTCGAACTCTTTCACCGTTCCTTCCACTTCCTCAAACTCCTTTGTTGTTGCTTGCTTCTCTTCTAATTCCTTTGTCATTGCAGGGCGTAGATTTACCCTTCTAATATGGCCCTTGTATTCTAAATTTAAAAAAATAACATGTACTTATATTCACGGACGTAGGTTAGAACCCCGCAGCCCAGGTTCGTCCCCCTTGTTATAATAAAATCGTAAGATATGCCCTTGTACGTAGGCTAATGTAGCTAATTTAACCTAACCTAACCTAATGTTTATGCGCGGGAACAGCATGTCACATAGCAAAACGTAATCAGTACGTCAGTCTGAGTTAAGTCACATACAAATAACCTGTAATTCTTATGCGCCCATCTGTGGTACCGATCCCAGGAACTTAGTTTGAAGATCATGTATTTATACATATGAGATTACATATTGCATATGATTCAGTGTGTGTAGATTTACTTGCCGTCTTTAATACTTCATTTGAAAAACTTCCTAATATCTGTAGTATCTCGTCTAGTTGTTTCTTATTGTTCCTTTTTACGTTTTCGATTTTCAGAGCCTGAGAGCTTTTTCGCGAACATAGTAATGGTCTTGTAACTCTGACTAAATAAGTGAACAGAAGCTAAAGGTCAACGTCTCCAGGAAAAAGCCTATTATTTCAATGTTACACCGCGCAGCGCGCTGTCGGAAAGCGCAATGTATGGAAAAGTCATGAACGTAGTAATATAATGGACTAGTAACAAGCTAAGATTTAAGGGACGGAAGTGCGCCTTGACGCCATGATGAACAGTCAAAAACATTGCAATGGTCCATAAGAACTAATGTTAGGCCTAATTATCCCATTTTAATTAGATATTTTAAGCATAAATGAAGGGATTGGATGTGTTTAATCATGCTATTTGAAGAAGGTGACAAATAACTTCTTTTCAGAAACACAAGAAAGCAATAGCTAAGATTGTTCTTTAATTTCAAATTAAATAATATTCGGTATTCAGCTTAGAATCATCCAGTCTTCTTGAGAAGTTATATGCTGGTGTAATTTACCTACGTTTACAATAAGGAGGACTAATAAGCATGAGAAAGCTCTAAAGATAGTAGAGAATAGGCTCCAGCGTTCGTAAACGCAATTGAAGATAATTTCATGTAAAAGTTACGAGTATTTTTCTTCATAGAAGAATCGCAGAGGTACACAATTCACCTTCTTGAGAGAGAAAGTTTGGAAGTTTCTTTCCTGGACTCTCGTGGCGCCCCCTGGTTGGAACATTGCCGCTCGTGCAGTTTTGGTCTATTTTGGCTTCTCCTAGGTGGGAAATCGGAGCCCAAAATATCGGCGCCCTTGGCGACTGCCTGTGTAGCTTATGCTTGGATCCTGGTCATCTATAAATTTCTTCCCAAATATCTAATTACAGTAGCATCACATTTACATCACCAAGCTGGAGCTCTTTTGAAAAGCCGCCCCTAATTCAACAGGGGGGGGGGGGGCTCGGCTTCCTTAATGGAGCCGCCAGTGCTGTACTATAATTTCTGTTAGTTGATTTTTGCAGCTATTGGATATTCTAGGCCCATACTATTCTTTCATACAGCTTAGTAACGTATCCAAGCGGAGAGTTCAGTGGGTGCGGACTTCTCCCAGATTCCGATTCTTTTGTAAACTTAGCATAATTTTAGGCGTAATTATGTATGTGTTATCTAATTTCATATCCAGACTCTC
The DNA here is from genome assembly GCA_022664845.1 of Lepisma saccharinum. Taxonomy (NCBI): domain Eukaryota; kingdom Metazoa; phylum Arthropoda; class Insecta; order Zygentoma; family Lepismatidae; genus Lepisma; species Lepisma saccharinum. The sequence continues at coordinate 2,161 of JAGDQP010000117.1, forward strand.
TCTGAACCCCCTCCAAATCCCTGAACATCCTAAGAAAAAAAATCTGGATACAGGTGTGAAAGAGCTTGTCTTACACTGTAACTGGATCCCATTTTCTGGATTTTTGTAGAAATTTTCAGATTCTTGCGTAGTGTCATTTATTGAAACTTGTTTTCTTAAACTTTATAACAGTATCTTTGGTATTATTCACAGCTTCTACGAAATCAAGGTGTTCTTTTCGTAAAACTCTGTACAACGGTTAATCGAAACGTATTCAATCGAATAAAAATAGGGAAGAAATTAGAACTGTATTGAATTCATTACGTCCTCAATCTGACCTTGTGACATTGTTCGATAAAGAAATTTGGACAATTTCTTCGAACACAAATTAAGCTAATTCTTTAAAATTATGAATTATATTTTTATATCAATCTTCTCATACTTAGTAATTCTTTTATACCCTACGACTCAGGCATGGCAAACGGCTGACCCTCGGGCGGCATGCGACCCGCCATGTAATTTTGTGGGCCTCGCGGCAAGGTGAAAACTATATTAAATTATACGTATTTTAATTTAGTTATTAGTTTCGACCTCACACTTTCTCATTGATAAACTAGTTATTTTCATTAAGTATACTGGCGGCCCAGGTTACCAGCCGAGGTTAGGAATAATTAGAAATGAACGTGGAGCTCTTCAGGCGGATCCGACTAAAATTGTCAATGTGTGGAAAAGTTATTTCGACGAACTTCTTAATGTACACAACGGTGAAGAAACAGAGGAATTTGAAATCCATTCCGCAGAACCGTGGATTCCCGAACCTAGCGAGATCGAGATGTCAGTAAAGATATTGAAAATTTTCAAATCACCAGCAATAGACAATATTACAGGGGAATTAATTAAAGCGGGAGGAACGGCATTATTTAAGGAGCTACACTCTTAAAAATTCAGTTGAAATTTCCGGTAATAATACCGGAATTGTTCCTGCTTTTCCCCGTAGCCGTATTTTACAGTGAAAATACCTGAATCTAGAAGTAACGTAATGAACCCTCTATATAAATTTGCTATAAATACGGTTAGTACCTGAACCTTTACGGTAAAAACTTGGCGTCCCCGATTGCCAGTAATTTCACCGTAAAATTTCCGGGCTTTTTTAAGAGTGTACATAAATTGATAAGTGCTATATGGAGAAAGGAGGAGCTTCCAGAGGAGAAATAGATCCACGTTGGATCAGATTTTCACCTTGAAACAAATTTTGGAGAAGAAATGGGAATACAATGGGACGGTTCACCAGCTATTCAATGATTTTAAGGTAGCATATGATTCTATCAAAAGGAAAAAGTTATACAGTATCCTGATACGATTTGGAATTCCGAAAAAAATGGTTCAAGTAGTGAAGATGTGTCTCAGCGACCCCATAAGCAGAGTACGGATATATAGTTTCAAGATTCGCAACGTATTGAAACAAGGCGATGCCTTGTCCCCACTACTGTTTAACTTTGAATTAGAATATGCGATTTTTAAAGTTAAAGGGAACAAAAAGAGACTAACATTGAATGGTTTGAATCAACTGTTTCTGTATGCTGATGATAGATGCACTACGAAGCAATACCGATGTCTTAGTAGAAGCGTGCGATGAGATAGGTCTACAGGTAAACATACATAAACCAAAATACATGATAACGAGCCGAAACACAGGGAATAAAGGAAATAAAAACATAAGAATTAGGGATGAGGTCATAGAGAAAGTAAACAAATTTAAATAGTTGGGAGCATACGTAACAAGCATAAATGAGGTAACGGAAGAAATGAAAACTCGCTTAGTATCGGGGAACGCATGTTTCTATTCAGTCCAAAAACTTTTAACATCGCGATTAATATCAAGGACATTAAAATTGAAAATATACAGAACTGTTATTCTGCCGGTAATACTTTACGGTTGCGAAAGTTGGAGTATGACCCAAGCAGATGAACATATATTACGCGTGTTTGAAAATAAGGTTTTGAGAAAGATATACGGGCCGAAACGGGACGAGATGACTGGATAATGGAGGAGACTGCATAATAAAGAACTCCACGGACTGTACGATTCATCAAATGTCGTAAAAAATAATGAAATCGCGATGAAAACGGTGTTCGTGATGAAAACTGTCTTGATGTTGCCCAGGAGAGAATCCAATGGCGAACGTTTGTTACTGCGGCGATGAACTTGCGAGTTCCATAAGCCATAGAGTGAGTGAATAATGGCGGTCCATGTCGCTACCACCTATCATGAATAGAAAAAAGTTGGCCACGCCTTCTCTATGTAATATATTTGCACTCTTCACAATCCACAAAAATGCGCTCTCCGTAAGAGGATATAAAAAAGAGGTATTTCAATTGTTCCTTAACAGTTCAATATCGGTACTGAGCCGCCGTAGCTCAGTGATAGAGCATTAGCTTAGCATTCGCGGAATCGTGGGTTCAATCCCAGTGGCCGACCATCCTGACTTAGGTTTTTCCAGGGTTTTTCCTCAATCACAGCACACAAATGCGTGGATGGAAACTTTAACTTAGGCCCTGGCCGACACCTTTGACAACATCATTTCCCCTCCTCTGTTCCGGTCCGAGCCTTTGATGCCTAAAGACCATAATTATAAAATGCAATATCAGTCGGATATGAATTGTCTTTAATACCTCCACATTCAATTCCACAATACACTTAAATTGCAATAGGGGTCTATGACACTGTCTTGAACATTTTATTTATTATTATTATTATTATTACTATTTTTGTAGGAAACTGCTTTCACCATCATATTCTTATCAAAATAAGAACTCATAATTAACAACAAAATTTATAAGATTTGATAAATTGTTTTTGTTAAATCCCGACGCTGTTTATTCACAACACTCCTTCCAACACCATGTTATGGGAAAATCTGGCAGGTTGATACCACGCTAAGTGAAGAAACTTCTTTTTAAAAAATCTTACATACTCGTCATTGACGTAGCTACCAGCAAAGGAGAGATTTTCCATATTTCCTGGTGACATTACTGGTAAGTTTCATCTGCTAATGCAGAAAAACATTTGTATAGTCAGGCAACAAATTCCTTAACTGAAACTTGATTGTAGATTTGAATAATTTGATTTTAATGGTTAGACTCTTCTCTCCTTGTAGCTTACCGAGGTAGTCGTGAGTTCTGAGGCATTAGGGCAGCATCTTCCAGGTCGTGGGTTCGAGTCGATTTTAACAAGCATTGCACTCACATAATCGTGACAGTCAAATATTATTAAATAGTTTACCAAAAGTTCCTTCACCCCTTAAGACCTGAAATTAGATCTTACATTACTCTGTATCTTCGAATAGCACAAAACTATCCCAGTTCGGTGAATTTTTCTTTTTTCATTCATATCTAACGTAACTATATGTATGTTTTATTCGTATCTAATGCAACAACCATGTTTAATTCATATTTAATGTCTGTTAAAGTTCAACCATAGTTGCGAAAATTTATCTCCGTTCTATCCTTGTTGAATCTATCAGTAACATGATTGATTACTGCTTTCAAATCTTCCTTTTTTACCCGCGCTTTCGACATGATTGCCAAAGAAATACGTTGGCTAAGCGTTTGGTATGCTTTTTCCAGTTGTTGAATTTTTATTTTACTGATTATCATAAAAAATATTTATTTCATTGTGAAACTAAAACGGAGAATGTACCGTACAATACGATCATCTATCTATTTAGAATAAACTAGCAATTATATTGGGACGCGAGTTCTGTTACCATCCTTACAATTAATTTTATCTTTTACAACAATTATATGCTTCCAAATATAACTTAATTCTTTTCTTGTGGAAATACTCTGTATCAAAATTCATATAGGTGGAGTCAAGGGGGGGGGGATATATCCCCCATATCCTCCCCTTACCTACGCCACTGGTCGGTTTACAATGTAGGAATACTAAAGCAACTTCCCTGTTTGGTGGCTTTCAATCCTTGTCCTCTCGATGCACAATCAACCTGGACCACCTTACAAGAAGTCTCAACCTCGCCCTTCCTTCAGCTACACCTCACCACATCTCACTCACTAAACCTCAACCTTGCGATATAACTTTTGACCTCAACTCTGCTCAACCTCTACCTCACGTCGGGACGTAGATATAGGCGAGTCCGCTTCGCCCTCGCACGTCTGAACATCTTTGCTTCCATGCAAGGATTTTCTGAAACGTCGCAACAATTGGTGATGTGTTAGCTTCTATGCGGTAATTGCGTAATTCATCCTCATATGTGGTTCTGATCACTGCAATCCTGTTTCATTTGGGGTAAATGAGAAATCTTTCCTGCATGTTTGCGAACTATTTATGCAACAACGCATAGTGTGTTTTCATCAATTACCCATTTCTTTAAGATATCGAGTTGAGGCCAACACATTTTTGTTCCCGTTCGGAAGTCGTCACAGACTTTTTCATTGTGACCTAACTTTCCTACTGCGACTATCCGGAAATCCTTACTTCCTTTGGATAATTTCTTGCGCTACATAATTGCACACTTTTGAAATATGTATTTTTGGATAGAGCAGGAGTGACTTCCTCTACGACTTTATGACTCGTTCACGCTAAGGCTTTCTGTATTTGAAATAAACCGCTCTGACGTTCATTTCGTCACGTTTTCGGAGACATGTAGCTCCGAAACTGTTCACTTTTCAAAGTTCCTTGAAAGGATTTTTTCCTTGTTTTGATACCTCCAAATTTGTCGGCGCTACACATTAACATCACACTCTTAAATAAAGGCGGTGAAATACTGGGGACGTTAAGTTTTTACCGTAAAGGTTCAGCTAACCAGGCGTATTTATAGCAAATTTATATAGAGGGCTGATTACGATGCTACTAGATTAAGGTATTTTCACTGTAAAATATGGCTAGGGGGAAAAGCAGGAACAATGCCGGTATTGTAACCGGACATTTCAACTGAATTTTTAAGAGTGCATGTATATGAAAAGATAACTATTTCGTTCATAATTATATAACATCTCTAAATGGCTTAAGAATTCTTATAATTCCGATTTTAAGCCCACCCGCCTACATAGAGTGAAAGAAATGACGAAGAGCTTGCCGTAATAGGCAAGGGCAAACAAAATACATAAAGGTAAAGGTTACCCTGTATACTACTCTGTGCGATGCGCATGATATACACGAAGATATACCACGTGCGGTCCGCGTCGTGAGCGGTTCATGAGGAATATAAAGGTAGCGTTCCAAATATTCAGGAACTACTGCAAGAAGTGAGGTGAGGTGGTCAGTCATACTTGACCGCCTTTACCTCCCAAGGTAAGGAGTCTGAGTGCACCTCAGAGCGTCAGACATGGAGGCACTGAAGGAAAGTTTGCAACGTCCTCGAGTTTCCAATTCCCAAATCGATCCTAGTTCTGCAAGAAATTATTTCTCTTTAAAGAAAATCGTAAGCTAGATACTCCTTGGCACCAAATTTTCTTTGTTTGTCCCAAAAAGTTAGAGAACGAAAGATAAGTTGTCATGGAGTCAAATTACAAACTTATGTTAAAATAAAATACGTTAAAGTAGAAATCATTATTGACGAAAATACTTTTTTGTTTTAATTTACTTTCTTTTACTCTTGGGAATACTAACGTAACTAGTACCTTACAATACTAACAAGGTTTCAAGCGCATAATGTTACCACCCTAAAATAAATACCTTCAACAAAAATTTGAACGGTATTTGAAATCTTATGCCTCGTTAGCTTCCTACGTACGTAGTTAGTATATAAAAATATTATTTCTTTTCGCACATAAGAATTACTCATAAATTAAGTATTTTAATTCGTCATGGAAAAGGTAATTCTTGATAGCTTCTGTTGTAAAATACAAACACGAATGAAATAAATAAAGCTTATTTCTTAAAAGTGGGATAGTTTCTTTTAATGTAACCTACATTTTCCATCATAACAAGGGAAAAGCGAGGCTCTAAACCGGGCGGGTGCAACCGGCAGTCACTGATCTCGGTAAACATTAACTCCCACATCTTTTGGGTATATAAACTTTGTGAAAAGTAGCTTCTTAACTTATACCTATAGTTAGTGCGAATTGGATTACGAGTATAGTGATATTCGGTAACAGATCACCAACTACCGTAACATATTCGTTAAGCAAATCGTACGCCCTTTGTTTTTTAGAACATAAAGTTCAAAGATCAAAGACGATGAGCACAATACTTTAAGTTATTTTTATGTCTAGACTTCTATCCTAACCAACAACTGGATCTATACGCGTTCATCAACAAGTAAACACACGAAACTTACTTCTTTCTTTTCTTGCTGGACTGGTACCGGTACTTTTAACTGTATTCTAAATGTCTTACAATATCATAACAAAAGCTTAAGACACCACTAAGATACCATTTGGTAGCCAACGACAAAGCTGTGTTAGCAAATGCAGTAGTTTGAACGTACGTACACTAGGTATAGTTTTTGTAACAGTAGCACAACTACAATGACAGTAATTGTATTCGTAGCAGGAGTGTGCGGAGCTAAATTTCCTTTCACCCGGGGCAAGAACTTGGAGTACCCATGTAGTCCAGTGCCTATTCTGTATTAGTTTGGAGTAGGGAGGTTTGGAACCATTGAAAACACTTCTCTGGGTATATCGATGCAATTTCATGTTCAAATAAGTGTAGAATGATCCCAACCTAACGTCCGCAACTCAGAAATACTTCTCTCGAGTACTTCAAACCACAATCCAAAGATGCTACGTAACTCCTAAGCGTAGAATAGTTGGGAGCTGCTAACCAGGAACCAAAAATTTCTCTCTGTGGGAAGGATTTCATATTATTCTGATAAGTTACACGTACTAAATTAAATACTGCAAACAGTGTTACAAATAGATGGAAGTATTCCAGTAGAAAGTATGAAAGTATGAAGTATGAAAGAACAGTATGAAAGTAGAATGTATAAGATGGCGACCGAAGTGGGCAAGTAAGATTTTAAGCCATAAGAGGTTTCCACAGTAATCGAACACCATTTATTTAACCATGTGAACTATAGTAGTCGAGATATAGTTTTAGAAACGAGTGCCCAAAATATCTTTTTAAGTCAAACAAGATTTGTTTCTTATTGCTATGGCAAGTACGAGCCGAGATATAGCATTTGTAAATATCCAAATGGGCTTTAAGTATCTGGGATTGGCAAAGGCGATATAAAAACCTACATATATCGTGCTTCCAAAGTCATTAACCTTAAGTGCCTTGCGTCATGTAGTCACAAACTAACATATTGTCATTCTCATTACGAGATACATAGTATATGTTGTAGATTCAGTGGTATTCTGGTGGCTTCCTGTGTAACAAATTTCGAAGTAGAAACCAAGAAAGGACGTATCATACAAAATATAAGGTTAAACCCTAAACTACAGAACGATAAACCTACCATTTTCTTTCGTTACTCGCAAGGTCTTGAGATTAATAATGAGCGCTGTACTCGCTTTTCCCCCTTCTCACCCTTTTGCGATATTCATCTACTAAGAACTTTGCAAGACATGTCGCTAACTACTACTTTATTTCATTGTATGAACTATTTCTCTTTCAATGATAGATACACTACAACTACTTCAATAGCTGATAAGAAAATTTCGGCATTAAAACGAAGACAAAAAAAAACACCTTAAAACATCCAGAATTACTTGCGATATACATTGAATTTCGCATCCTACGCCTTTGCTTGCATTTACATCGAAAGAGGTTGTTTCTTTGGGGCTCTGCAGTAGGGAACAACGTTTTTCAGTGCGCAACGGATGCGAAACAACTCTTGCGTTAAAGAGGACTTAACTTTTTACTTTGTTTGTGGGACAAATTGATCAACGTTTAGTAAACTGACATTTTCTTTTTTAATGGAAGGATGAAAAGTAAACGTTTGAATTATACATATAACGAAACAGATAAACCAACCTTCATTGGTAAAAATATTAAGTGAGGGGGTGAGAGAAACGGTTGGCAAGTGTGAAAGATTGACCAATCCCTGATGTTGAACTAAAGAGTCAACGCGTAGTGCGCTTACTGCAGTAAATAATACCAATACACCTTTAGCTGCAGCTACACAAATATGTCATATTCCGAGAAATCAGCCTGGTAAAAGATTACATGCAACGAAGTAGGGTTACGGCTTATCTATAAACGTATAAAGCAAATCACAGACGGTAACAAGAAAAATGTTATTAGTCCAACAAACTAATTGCTAAAGGAGAGAAGTAATAACAGAATAACAGACGTGATAGCAGTAATAACACGAAACAAACATGTTTATACAGACAAAGGATATTCACGCATATAATACAAAACAATCAAATGACATTTACGTAGTACAGCAAAATTACTCCAAATATATATAAAAAAAACATGTTTATTTAAATTGTACGAGGTTACCGTCACATTAAAAAGGAGCAAATATTAATACTCAAAAAAAGTCCGCACTCTGTTGTTTACTAAATCATATTATTCTGTCCAGGAGTTTGTAAATGAAAATGATATATAAATGCCATGATGGAATAATGTTATAAGTTCAATGTGTGATGTTTGTTTTATGTCTACTTGGGGTATGCTGTGTATTAATATATTTGTTGTATTACATAAAATCATGTATTAAGTTACCTGCATAATTATAATTTGTATTTTATGTACATATGGCAACTGTAGAACTTATAGGAGATATTCTCCATGTTGTAAGTAAAAAAAAGGAAAATAAATAAATAAATGACGTGATGGTCGGCGTCGGGTCAATTTTTGCCCATATCCTGTGATTATAGTACACAGAATGACAAAATGGCCTAAATTTGGGATGCTAGTTGCGCCAAAGATAGCTATTTCTTACTCAGGATGAAAGGAATGGGGGTTTTTCGTTGAAGATAAGTTTTTCTTTCATTCCAACGAAGCCATCAGTTCCGGTGATATTGACATCGGAATCACTAATTATTTTATTCACTACCTTCCCATAGTTTTCTACAAAACCCTGAGAGTAATGAGTGCAATAGTTTCAGTGGTTTCGCATGCAATGTTAATCTAATGAGAACGACCTTTATTTGGCCAACTAAGGTAAGAAGCTGGTAAAAAATAATAACAAATAGGTACGTAATAATTTGTCCTTCTTACCATGTCCGTACATCTCTACACATCTTGGTATTTACGGCATTTAGGCAATGTTCACTCAGTCATAAGAGGGATCGGGAGAGCATTTGGATGGATCTCGGCCAGAACTTAGTTTGAAGGCACGTACCACCATTTGCCTAGTGCAACTGAGGAAATCCTTGGAATAGGCGACCGCTAGAATAATTCCCAGGACCTCCCGATTGCTAAGCCAACGCTCTATTAACTGAGTTATGGTCTCTCGGACCATGCATATCGTAAAAGTAACGTATCAAGTTTACTCTTGTAACAGCGCTAAGTTTTCACCGGTCGTAAACCAAGTCTTGTTTAGCCAATGGCATGGAGAGGGTGGGAAGAACGTATATTTAGATTAATTGCTCTATTTCGAGCAAGACAAGCGACGTTGGCGAAAGTTGGGCCCACGGGTGGGGTTTGGAAGGAGTTTTTTCTCCTATCCCGGCAAGTCAGGGATCGACGGCGACCTAGAAAATGGCCCGACGAACAAATACCACCATGAGTCGGCGCCGACTCCCCCCAACTATTTCCCCACTACTAGTCAGGGTGGTGTCAACCAGAGAGCGGTTGTTGACAGAACGATAAGAAGTGTAGCAATGACGTTTTCAGATACAACTTCGATACTAGCGACACTTGCGTGTAGGCCCGTCGTCTGCAGTATTTAGTATGTTGATCCTGTGTCACGAGACCTTATTCCAGAGGAGGTGGTCCTGGGCCAAAGATAATTTACATATTCTAGTTCTTAGTTCTTGTCCCGTTAACTAAACTATTTAACAGACACCAAGACTTGAAATTATCACTTATCATTATGCAGTATTCATGAACCACAGAAGCGGTGTAGTTTATTTACCCCCCAGTTTTACAATCGACCGCTAAGCTTCTAGCCAGCGCTAAGTTGAGGTTAAGTCAGTCATGTTTTACGTTGGAAAATATGACTTAGCCTGAACTTACCGCTGGCCAGAAGCTTTAGCGGTCGATTGTAAAACTGGAGGTTAAGAATCTTCTTAATTTTCTTAGCCATTTTTCTTTCACAGTCAATGTTCCAACCACAATGAAAAATCTTCACGACTTGTTGAAGAGAGGGATGGGAGAAAAGAAACAATACGCCTCAGCCTCTCTTTCTAGGCGGCAAGGGTCTATATACAAAAGCACATTTTAAAAAAAACTGGTGGTTCCCTGTGTAAAATCTTGTACATGAGGGTTTTTATATTTTGCATCGGAAGCCTTTAGCAACCAAACCTTTTCAAATTGTTAGGTTTATAGAGAGGACGTTGGCTTGGTTAATAATAGAATACAGACAGACACATGATGTAATTTTAATGATAGACTACAACGGATAGATATCTGCAAACGTAAGTTTGAAAGTGTTTGATATCCAGACCACAGAAGTAGGAATAAATTTAGAGGAATTTGAAAACTTACGTGAAAAGTGCAAGGTATAAAAGAGAATAGAAAAATATCATTGTCAGTCATTGACCAGAAGTCTTATGAAGTTTTGTGAGTTCTCTGTGTCTCTGACGTCATAGTAAACAAAAGTTACGAGGAAATTAAAGAAAAGTTAGCAAAGGAACACGGTGCGGCCACGAACGAACTAATATCACGTTTCAAGTTTCAATTGTTGAAGAAACATTCTAGTCAATAAATGCTAACTTTGGTGACAGCTTTTGAAAAAAAAACAAGTGTCTCAATATGATTATGGAAATACATTAGACACAATGCGTTAGAGACGATCCTGTCCTGGGTTGAGGATGTCACGACATTAGAAACTAACAGACATCCTCTTTATAGTGTTACAATGTACAGAAAGATTGAAAACTGTTAAATCTAGCACTTTTAAAGCAAAGGAAAGAAAGCAAATCAATGTAGACAGAACTGACTATATCTAGACCCTATCATATATTTAATAAGCCACAACACTCACCCTGCCTGTCGAAAAAGAATAGGTGTTCCGAATGAGCAAGACGAATAAAAAAAGGAAAATATATATTTTTTTAAATTGAATTGGCTACAAAATCTTGACACGCCCTGTATGCAATAGTTACATGATATAAAATCTTGGCAAAATTACAGAATAATTGTATAATGTAATGTAAATTTCTCAAATGTTTCTAACTCCAATTCACTGCACGATTTGCTGTGTGGTGATATTCTTTGACGTTAGATTAATTTTCAAGTCGGGGAGGTATCTAAAGTTTACCCAACTATCATGAGTAAACATAGGATTTATCGTACACAGAACATTACATATATTTGCTTCAACACTTTAACGTTGGTACTCTTGTGAAAAAGTACGATACTACAACAAATATCTTCCTTTGATAGTAGTCGTATAAACAGTTAGCGATAATCTCCCAGAAACAGTATAAATACCTTTGTAGTATAGGATCACCTAAGTTTTTGTAATGATATATGTGATTAGGACCTACACTTCTAAAAGAATGTTACGTATTCGTTTGTTACTCCAAATACTTCAAGGATACTACCTTTCAGTGGATTAGGAAATATCAAATACTTGCAATGTTTACAAGTAACTACTGTGACTACACACGTTGAGGTATTACTGCTATTACAATACCCTACTTTACCCCAGTTCACCCTATCTATGTGAAATGTTATGGTATGCAATAAATTATGAAGTCATGCATGATATCTAATGATATTATTTGTTATTATTTGGCTAAGGAAGTTCATGACTACAATAACGTGTTATATGGGGTACACTTTAGATACAACCTCGGATTCTTAAGGTTAATGTAAAGCAACGATCTCCAACAAAAGATGGCAGCACTGTCTCCGTATATGTCTAATGTATTTTTATCGTTGCTCGAAATTTCAATGCTGTTCCTACAAATTCACCCGATTCAAGAGTTCAATCAATACCGATTTTATATTTTCGTTTTTCTTCATTGTTGAAAGAGCCTGATTGTTGTTGTGAATATCGAAACCTATAACACTGAAGCTCTTTCAACAATGAACAAAAAAAATCGGCATTGATCGAACTCTTGAATTGGTTATGAACTTTCTTCCCTGAAAGTTAGAACTCTCTAGGCTTGAATTTGTAGGAGTAACATTGAAATTTTGTGCAACGATAAAAATACATTAGACATATACGGAGGTAGTGCTCCCATCTTTTGTTGGAGATCGTTGCTTTACATTAACCTTAATTCAACTCAAACTATAGCAGAATTGGCGCAGTCGAAACGAAATCACATCAGTCAACTGCACAAATTGAGTAATCCTAATACTACTACAGATGACTCGAATCTTACTACTACTACTACTACAAATGTCTATAATCCTACCGACTGGGCCAATTCTGCTATAGTATGAATAGCCTATTCTGGTATAGTTGTAAGCTCGGGGGTTAACTTAAAGTGTACCCCTTCTAATTAACATTTCATAAAGCTATGGATTTCCTTTTCCCTTCGACATCAAGATTGGCATCATAATTTATTGATAATCATGACATTTCGTATAGCTAAGATGATTCAGAGTAACATGGGTCATCTTAATAGTTGTAGTATCTCAAAGCGTGTAGCTTCCGTAGTAATTCATTATCACAAAGTAACTTAAGTCTTCAGAGCCACTGGAAAACATTAACGTTGTAATAGTCGTAGTGTCCAAGGAATCCATAACCTATTTGTAGGAGTGTATGTAATAATATGTCCTCACACAAAGGTAAACCTGTTTGATACACTGCATCTGTACTTCTTCTTATTCGTAATATCGGAGTAATTATCGACTTCAGGATGTCATCCATATTAAAGTAATATCTTATCAACATTCAGCAGTCGTATGCGTAAGTAAATTTGCATAGCATCCTATTTTTGCCGATCTGTAACTTTTTCGTAACTTCATTTGATTGCAACAACGATGTACACAAAGATTGAAAACTGTTTATATCTAGCGCTTTTAAAACAAAGGAAAGAAGGCAAATCAATGTAGCCAGAACTGATTATATCTAGACCCTATCGTATATTTAATCAACCACAACATCAAGGTAGAAACTTGTACAAATAAAGACCACAGGAGAAGAACGTACTTTGTCCATTTTCTTGTTTTTACTGGACAGTATTGTAAAGAAGTCCATAATCAGTGTTACGTTTACCTGCATATCAATTAAAGATTTGCTTGTAATTGACGGATTACGCATATTCTTTCCTTGCATGATAATTTGTTAAAAAGACACTTTGAAGAGCAAACAGATAACACTCTTGATCTCAATTTGACCACAAAATGAATAAAGTACTTTATTTTCATGTGGTCTTCAATAGCTATATGGGTCAAAGCAGAGAAAAGCAGTGTCAGGTAAGGAGGAGGTGAACTGGATGTAGCTCAGAATTCTTGTGAGAAACGCTATTTTATTTAAGGAATGGTATTTTATTTAAATGCAGGATTAGAAGTGATTTCAGCATACGCTGTTGGACCTACAGTGTAAATAAGTCTATAAAGCGTCACCAGATAGTCAAAATCAAAACAATGCAGGAAACCAGGTCAATATTCATTGATTCTTAGATGACGTATTGATTCTAAGAACTGAGCAACATAAGTATTTTACATATTTGGAAACAGACCCGAAGGTAAACATAAAAATTCAGTAGAAAGAACTAACTGTATTCTTAAAGACATGGACACAATATATTTAAGGACTTACCAAGAACTTCAGCTGCTAGGCTATGACGAATTGATGACCCACTGCTACTTAACACAATGCTGGAAGTGTAGGATATCGTACAGTTACCTGCCAGAATTTTGTATGGGCGACTGAAGTCTTACGTCACATCCGGTAGGTCGCCATGGTAATCCGCCATGTTACAGTCTAAACAAACAGGTATTTAGCAGTGTAGTGTTACTTCGATATTCAATAGTTCATTATGGTTTTGTGTCAGATTGCTATCATTACAGTAAAAGAGACACACGTTTTTCTCCTGTTTCCAAAGGACTGAAACTTGAAAAGGAAGTGGAAGGAGCGAATTACGTAGCTAAACAAATTTCACGCAATGCCATTGAACGCAGTTTTGAATATGTTGATACGATATCGAGGATAATTCCTCTTAAATGCTGAGTTCTTAATTTTTATGAAAAAAGGGTGCATTATTATATCTAAGAAGCTTAAACTGAAGTTGCTAATTCTTTTATAGTTAAGAACACACGCTCAAGAAAATACGTATTAGTGCTAAAACGAAACCCTTGTGCAAATTGATATTGCAGGTAAAGTATACAAGGAATAGTATGAATCAAGATTTCGAAAAGGTACGTTTGATGTGTTTCATAGAAACAAATTACGGGAATATAAATTAGCTACTTACCTCAAACTTATTATTATATTTATTATTCCTAGATACTAACTTGCACTTTCCCTAGTATATTCATCAAATCTTGGTCATATGTAAGCAAAAGTAGATAATTGGACTGCACAGCCTTTTCTACTCTTTCCATCGGTTTCCGCTCGTCACCGAAATAATCAAAAGTTCGAAGAATATGAACATCTTTTCCTTCCACAACTGATTTTCTACGTTTCTGCTACCAAACTGTTTGTTTAGACTTAGGCTGCGCCATTGCTATGGTAACCAACCGGATGTGGCGTCATGACTTTAGTTGTCCATAAAGGCGTCATCCTTAGCCCATAGAACAGTGATTTTCAACCTGTTGTCAGTTGCGTACTCCCTGTAGAGGCGTGCTTGTAACACATTGTTTAAGTAAGGACTCCCCAAAATACTAAAGCGAGGGAAATGAGATTTTATCCAGGTTAAATAACGAAGAAATCCTGCTCCATCACTTGTCGTAATATTCAATTAGTTTCACAATTTTTTATTTGTTTCTTTCTTCCACTATTGACGTCATTTTCACATTATCCGCCATTATTCATTTCTTTGTGTGTACCCTTCTGGTTGGTACCTCTGAGGATACGCGCACCACAAGTTAGGAATGACTGGATAGGACGCGAAGTACTGGACTTAATTGCACGGAATTAGTTTAATAGACTGGAAATGGTGGAACTTATAAAGTAATATTACGAGTATTTCATTTTATTTTACTTTATATATTTTACTGGGCTACAGATACATACAACAAATTATAACAAAGAATAATGATTTGTAGTGATTACTCGAGTCAAACTATAAATTAGTGAATATTTAGTCTAACTATAAACAGAGCTAGCGGCTGATCTGTATTTTGAAAGATATGGCTGTACTCATTTATATCATTCCTCAATATGAATCTATTAAATTGGGCGTAGATATTTTAATTCACGAATTATGTGGCAAAAAGGTTTACTAACAATTTGATTTCGTTTTCTTTCTTTGCAGATGGATCGAAGCTACTAGGAAACTATTGCCTAGAGAGTAAGTATTTTATCTGGTTCGGTGAGGACAAACTGCAAAGAACCTCATTTAATGTTCTGATGAGAAATATGAAAGTAAGAAAGCAGATTGTCTTGTGCTGACTTCTAGATCACGACTTAAACATAAACAGTTCATTTCTACATTAGTTGGCAGAAGTAAGAACATTACACTAAGGGTCAGTTCTACAATCGACCGCTAAACTTCTAATCAGCGCTAAGTGAAGGCCAAATCTGATTTTGGTCAATGAGAGTTGGCCTAAACTTAGCGCTGACTAGAAATTTAGCGGTCGATTGTAGAACTGACCCTAACTTTTACAACACGTTTCTCTAATTGTATTATAAATCAACTAAAAATTTGTTTGTAATCCAAGATGAATTACCAGATTTTAGTCCTCCATATTGGAGTACGGTTTGAGCAAGTATACAAATCTAATAAGTTTGTTTCTGATATAGCTGGAGATGCAGAACTCATTTAAAAAGTAAATTTGAACTAATAACAAATGTGTAAATTCAGACGACTCATAGAGTTATGAAAAGTGAACTTAGAATTTTGAGAACGTTATTTTTAGGTTTCTGGAACGATGATATTATGTAAAAATTGATATTGATTTGAAAATCATTTCAATTTTGAAAATACATGTAAAAAATAGAGATGTTAATTATTCAGGTTTCAAAACTTTACTATTTTGCCAGTTCATTTTCAGGTTTCCGAAAAATTGTTACAACGAGAAAAGGATTTCCGCAGATTCCAGAGCTGTTTCAATCTTTAAAATTATTAATAAATAGATAAGTTACTCAAGTTTCAAAATTTCGGTATTTTGAGAATTTATTACAAAATTCTCAAAAAACAAATAGTGTGTGAAAAATGTTTAGAAAATTGACGCAGATTTCAATACCGTTTTAAAGTTTTAGGATATACTAGCTAGATCGTGTGTCTTCCAAGCAAATTTGAGTAATAAACACAGGTAAAATGATAGCGATAGTTTTATTAGTCAAAATATACACAAATTTTAGACTGGAACTTGGTGCAATGGGAACATCTCACAAAAAGTAACGTAATTGTTGGTATTGGAAATAAAGTAGTTACCATGAGTGAAGAATACCTTTCGTATATATAATAATTCACAGCCATATTCAATCCACTACTGGATGAGGCCTCTCTCGGAGGAAGGAGTTGGTCTGAGCAGACGTGATGGGAGAGGAGAGCCGAAGCTCTTAACTGTGATCGCCACTGTCTTTTATTCACAGCAGCTCCCCAATGGCCCCACGATGCTGGGTCGGCACGTTCCAGACCCTCTCGTTATAAATATCCTACAATAAGCTCTAATGGTAGTAAGGAAAACACACTCACATAATCAATCTCATTATATTTAAGTGTGTATTGGTCACCATGGAAACCGTAAGGGATACCCTTGTGATCTTGGTACTGTGCAACTCATGTCGTGAATACAACCAACAAAGTGTACGCCGTTGACGGTTTCAGAGCAAACATACTCACGTAGTTTATCCCACTGTATTTAAATATGAAATTATAATAAAATTACCAGGGAACTGTAAGAGGTATCATGGTGTCGTTCATGTCAACAGAAGCAATGAAACCTGGACCGGTGGATGTTTGTCCTTATTACGTGGGTGGATTCGGGCATGAATTTATTATATATTCTAGTAAGGCTTCAAACATATTACTTTTCCATCAAATCGCCAAATCGTTTCGGATAATTATCAGGCCACCAGACAGACTTGTTAATGCTGTCTTGTCCCTGTTCATTGAACCACTTCGTGCTAGCTGTTTTGACTTTATCGCCGGACGAGAACCGTGTTCTAGATAAATGCGTTTTCAGCAGGGGAAAAAGGAAAACGTGTCTGGGAACCAAGTTCGGACCGTCTTCACACTTCCCATCCGAAACGTTGCAACAACTGTTGAATCTGGCGGTCCGTGTGGGCTCTGGCATTGTTGTGAATGAAGATCCCTCACTCAACATGCCTGGCCGTTTGCGTCTGATAGACTCACGTAATCACTGCCGGAACATTCCTCGTCTAAAAGAAACGTATTGCACCTCGCATTTCCACGGTAGACCAATTTTGTAGGCGTCTCGCCACTCAACTAACGATAAACATAAAGTTACCGAAACTCACCACGCGTATACGGCAACATCTGTTGCACCGCTTGGTAGACCAGTTACTTACCTCCTATTTCGAGCATTCACAGAAGACTTGAAAGGTGTCTTCAATGTTTCAGTTGTTCCTTATATGTTTTGGGAACGAATGGGAAAGATTTATTTGTTTCCATCACGTAAGTTCTTCCCACAAAACGTAAGGAAATATTCTAAGAAGAAAAAATCTCCAATCTCGGATCAGAACTTATTCAGTTCTTTATTTACATGACTTATTCATGTATTTATTTATTTAGGAAGAATACAACGGGCGTATGTATTCCCTTCAAATTTTATGAATAACCTCCGTTGTAATTATTTTCAAGACAATCATTCAAAATAGAACCAGAAACATTTGAAAAATGGAATAAAAGTCTTAAAAAATTGATTTCTACACATCCACTCAATGGCGTTTTGGATGCAGCCACTCATACGAAAGTGTCCGTCCATCAGAGTTTCTACCCATGAAAATCAGGAATAAAGTTCATTCCTTCATCGAAACTCATGAATTCTTAGTTCATTCTGAAAATATTCTGTTGGCGAAGACCTCCGACTCAAACCGAATTATCAGAACTCCTGGCGTGTGTGATCATAAAGTTCCATCTTCAGAAGAAGAGGTTATATCAGATTTAAGAGTTTATTGTTCCCACGTTAGGATGCATTGAGGACGACCACTACGAAATAATGTACCAGCAAAATAGAACCAACACAAATATTTTGTCCAGCACCGAAGTAAAAGAAAATTCCAAGACAGTAACAATTGGTTAAAAAAAAAAAATCACTCGTGAGATTTAAGGAAATCGGCTCCGAAAACAGAGATATCTTCGTAAAGCGATAGTAAGATCAATAGAACGAATGCCCAAATTTGGTTCTAAGAAATATTGTATGCAAAGCTACCTAGTTTAGTAAGGTACGGTAGCTTTACTCGTTACACTGCATCCACTAAGGGCGAGATGGATGGGCGGAACTCGAGGTGAATCCACCTTCTCGTGGTGAGTTCTCGATTATTTTGAGCCTCCTTAAAGCGAAAAATTAAGTAAAGATTTCCATGTTTCTGGTACACTAAAACTCGGGTTATGGTTAACTTATGCCTTTGATATCACTCATCGTACTCTAAAGTCGAAAAATCGCCGGTCGGGAACTTCCAAAGAAGTCCCACAGAGCGAGTTATGCGGGTTACATATTCTCTGTATAGTGAAATTTCAAGCGCTATGCAGCAACACAAGGAGTTCTTCGAAAAATCTTACTTTTTTTTTTAACTCTCTGTCATGGGTACTTTTGCGTACTATTCATTATCGGATTTTTAAAAAAATGGCACACCCTAATGAACAACCTTTATTTCTTCCCATTACACTAATTCGCCGACATCATAAAAGTATGGAACAATATTTTTCTCTGGCTTCCTGTACCTGGTGCTAATAAATTTTCTTCCTTCAGTCTTGACTCTTTACAAATATCTAAATCTCTGACGAGATCATTTAGTATAGGCTGTGTGAACTGCTGAGGCGTGTTGGTATATCAACACTGAACACTTTACCAGAATCGCGGTCTTCGTGATCAGTGTCATCAGAAATGGAGACATCCTCTAAGAAGGAATTTGGTAGAGTTGGCACAGGATTTTCAGGACCACGAGAATAAACCTATGTTGCGAGTTCGCTAATTGGAAGAAAGAACCCCTTTTCTCAACTCTGAATAACGAGTCTTCTATCAAAATATTCACTCACTGAAGGCTTCGCATTATTTATTTATTGGTCTCTCATAACTCTAGCTGGTTGAAAAAAGAAAATTATTCTGTTAGTTTGCTTAGAAAAGCTCTCAATACTCTGTGTGAGTACGAACCGTCACGTAATAACAGAAAACGGGACCAAGTTGAGTATGGCGGGTCGTGGAAAAACCTAACGCGATGGAAAGAAAACTCTATCATTTCCGGATTCAGCACCCCAAAAACACAAGAATCAATGAAAACTTTGTAAACATTTTTTCCATCGCAGGACTGTGTAATTACACAGTAAGAAGTAATTTATTTATTAAGTAGTGTGCTTTGCAACAAAAGTATGTGATCGTTTAATGTTTAATTCTTTATATTCGAAGTAAACAAGACCAGAAAGTAAATAGACCAAATGCAGAAACGTGGAAGTGATATTTTCAAATGAGAAATTTATATGATATTTTGTATTCAAACGTATACCGATGGAAGTGGTGTATTAAGTTCAAGAATTGTTATTTTCGGTTACAATTTCAGAGTTATGTCTCGAATAATTGTAAAAAAAAAATTCTCCATTATTTCGTGAAGTAAATATTTGTCTTAAGTTAGCAATATCCTAGTGATTTAATGTTACAGAAATTCTATCTTGTGGTGGTATACATCCAGTAAAAAGTAGTACTTTGGTACGGTATGTTATTGTATGACCAAGAGCGAACAAGTTATAAAAATTTTCTAACCATGTTTATGCTCAAATAATTGAAGAACTTCTTCTTATCTTCTCTCAAACGTGCAAAGACCCAGCCCCGTTGTCCAGGTGGTAACGGTGTGGACTTCGGACTGACAATGGGTAGGCACACGGGTTCGAACTCCACGGCTAACCCTCCTGACAAGTTTTTCTCTCTTTCAACAAGCTCATGCTGCGGGTGGTACCTTAAGTATGATCCTGGCCGATACCTACCCTATCCCGACCTGAGCCAAAGATAGCCTATTATCAAAAGACCATAAATAAATTCAGAGTCAAAGATGCAACGAGTTTAGAAAATTGCCCGTTAAAGGTCTTAAGCCCCTCGTACACGATTCAATAAAGCTTGAACAAGAGCGTTGAACAAGCAATTGGATGAAAATGACGTCACGAGTCAGAGACTCCACACAGGAAATCTCTTGAATTCAAGTCTTCTCATCCAATTCGTCCTATTTAGAACCTGTCCTATTTTTATTGAATTCAACGCACTGATCTACCAATCACATCGCTGGTGACTTGAACACGTGATAACAGTGCTTCCGGAATGCTAAAAATTAAGATGTAAACATGGGGCAGGGAATTTTTAAAGCCTTGTTTTTATGATGCGAAATAAAGATATTATCAGAAAATCAAAATAAAATAAATAAAGGATCGCTACAAGAAATTCCATCACATCTTGCTGAGGTAAAGTGTACCTGATGTTTCTTCTGTAGCTTTGGTACAATCACTATTGCAATAGAAATTGATACAGACGGTTTACTATAATTCCTAATAAAGTTCGTATTGTATTTAGAAGCAGTAGGATATTAATATTTAAAGTACCACTGAGTTGCTCATAATTTATGTGGAAAGGTCGAGTTTTTATTTACTGTATGTAGGAAGTTCAAAGCTGCTAAACATAGAAGTATCTGGGTACACTTTACTTTAGGGCATGGAAAAATGTAATCTTTTCCAACGTGTGTGGAAGGGCTGTAACTTAAAATATAACAAAGTTTCGAGTCATGGAAGTATTAAATTAGAGTGAAAAAGCGAAAAGTTCTTGGAACTTCTTGGCTGCTTCCACGTTGGTGAGCGAGCACATTAAACCGTGCATGAAATAGCGAAAAGTACTTGGAACTACTTGGCTGCTTCCACGTTGGTGAGCGAGCACATTAATTTGTGTATGAAATAGCGAATAGTACTTGAAACTACTTGGCTGCTTCCACGCTGGTGAGCGAACACGTTAAACCGTGCATGAAACAGCGAAAAGTACTTGGAACTACTTGGCTGCTTCCACGTTGGTGAGCGAGCACATTAATTTGTGCATGAAATAGCGAAAAGTACTTGGAACTACTTGGCTGCTTCCACATTGGTGAGCGAGCAGTAAACTATGCATGAAACAGCGAAAAGTACTTGGAACTACTTGGCTGCTTCCACGTTGGTGAGCGAACACATTAATTTGTGTATGAAATAGCGAAAAGTACTTGAAACTACTTGGCTGCTTCCACGCTGGTGAGCGAGCACATTAAACCGTGCATGAAATAGCGAAAAGTACTTGGAACTACTTGGCTGCTTTCACATTGGTGAGCGACCATCAAACCGTGCATGAAATAGCGAAAAGTACTTGGAACTACTTGGCTGCTTCCACGCTGGTGAGCGAGCACATTAAACCGTGCATGAAATAGCGAAAAGTACTTGGAACTACTTGGCTGCTTGCACGTTGGTGAGCGAGCACATTAATTTGTGTATGAAATAGCGAAAAGTACTTGGAACTACTTGGCTGCTTGCACGTTGGTGAGCGAGCACATTAAACCGTACATGAATAGCGAAAAGTACTTGGAACTACTTGGCTGCTTCCACGTTGGTGAGCGAGCACATTAAACCATGCATCGTATATAATAAAAAATCTAACCTTCTTTAACCCACCTTTGCTTATTCAACATTGTGGCCATGATTTTTGTAGCAAATAACGTGTCATTCATAATACGACGCAATGCTATTAATATACCGCCGCATCCCTACAATCTGCATGTAGTAATGAACGCAAATAAATGTATTCCGACACGAAGTGTCACGATTAGTATGCCTCCACATGGCGCTATCTTGATCAACTGGAGTGCGTATGTTCGAAATAATAATAAAATATGCATTTTCACTTTGGATTGTTAGTTGTCGTTAGATGTTTATAGAAGTGCGTGTAACTGGAAATAAATAGAAATTTATAAGGATTGAAAAGAGTTTTAAATAAAGCAATAAAAAGTCGATGTTCGAGGCATCACCAACTACGGAATCGCAGCCGTTAATCAGGTTATTATTTTATTAAAAGCGACGCATATCATGTTTAACATTTACTCCATGTTCCTGCTTTCAACGCAGAAAGTGCAAATCGACTCACGTGCTTTTGGCTCTATCACACTTCCGCTTAACTTATTGAATCGTGTACGAGCACCATCCAAGCACTTTCAACACTACTTGGATACAACTCTTTGATTATACCAGTTGGATCGTGTACGCACTCATCCAACTTCTTGTTCAAGAATTTGATTCAATGTTTATTGAATCGTGTACGAGGGGCTTTAGGCTTACAATTGAATGAATCTTATGACTTTTCTTTTTACGCGTTCTCCTTCGTCTTAAAATCAGAGCAACAACTTGCGGTAGTCATGTGATCTTAGGAGTCAGGGCAGCGTCTCCAAGGTTGGGGCATGAATTTTAGAGATTTAATATCTAGTGGAATCGAGCCGAGCCGAAGTGATTAATTACTGAAAAGGCCCCCAATTTTTTTTACAATGATTTATTTTTGAATACAAAATTAGAGTACAACATGTAGCAATTTATTTGAAATTCATTTAGATACTGAGCAGCTCAAATCTCCTAGTGCGCGGAATCTAACAATTTTAGTTTTTTTTAATTAAGTGATTTTTTTATCTCTCAACCTTTTAATCAACAGTGCGCGCTTACCCTCACATATTATTTCCTTTTATATTTAGTTGAATTGAAGTGACTTGTGGCCTTTATACAACTTTGGCTTAGACCGAAATAGGGTGGAGGAGAGGATGGAGAAGGTAACGTCCAGGGTCTTACTTACGGTGTCATCCCGGCATTCTACTCGTAAAACCGAGGAAAACCCTGGAAAACCTCAGTCAGGATGGTCGGTCGTAGCGTTCGAACCCACGTGTCTACCCATTACCGATCGAAAGTCCACGACGCTACGGCCTGGACCACATTGACTGGAACCCTTTATATTTAAATAGAGAAATAAATTGTAGTTACCATGGAAACCTT
Organism: Lepisma saccharinum; assembly: GCA_022664845.1. NCBI lineage: Eukaryota > Metazoa > Arthropoda > Insecta > Zygentoma > Lepismatidae > Lepisma > Lepisma saccharinum. Next base: position 25,495 of record JAGDQP010000117.1, read on the forward strand.
AAAGGGACCTTGATATTGTTCTTCTTCTGTTCCGGTTTGGAATTAAAGGATATGAGGGGAGTACCTTCTTGTTCTCGAGATCGTTCCATGTACAATTAACTAAAATTATATACTGTACGTGGGTAGGGTAATGAATACTGAAGTTATTCAAGCTTCAAAATTTCGGTATTTAGTGGTTTATTTTCAGGATTCGAAAGAAATTTATATCTGTGAAAATCGTTAAATTAACATTTATTCCGAAACCACTGAGTCCTCTCTGGTATCGGCAAAGAAAGATATCTTACAGACAACACAAGAAACATCAGTTCCCTGAACGTGCTGTTAAAAATTTGAGTACTTTGCCAGCTTCACGTATAGTAGGGCCTACAGCTTCATTTACGTCTTCATATTTATTCAGGTTTTCACGTATATTGTAGAACTGCTAAACTATTCAATGTTTGTTTACGGTTTATGTAAAGTCACTCTCTCCAACAAAAGAAGACAGCACTACCTCCGTATATGTCTGATGTATTCTTATGGTCACTCGGAATTTCAATGCTGCTCCTACAAATTCAAGTCTAGGGAGTTCTAACTTTCAGGGAAGAAAGTTCATAACCAATTCAAGGGTTCGATCAATGCCGAATTTTTATTTTCGTTTTTCTTCATTGTCGAAATCGCTTGATTGTTGTTGTGAATATCAAAACCTATAACAATGAAACTCTTTCAACAATGAACAAAAAAGAAAATTACAAATCGGCATTAATCGAACTCTTGAATTGGTTATGAACTTTCTTCCCTAAGAGTTTGAACTCTCTAGGCTTGAATTTGTAGGAGCAACATTGAAATTTCGTGCAACGATGAAAATACATTCGACATATACGGTGGTTGGGCTCCCATCTTTCGTTGGAGACCGTTGCTTTACATTAACCTTAAAGAAGGTTCATAATTGTTTGCTAATTTTCAGTTTTTCGAAAAGAAAAAAAAATGTATCGAAGTTAAAAAGTTTTGGAATTTGACCTACAACCCAAAATAGGAATTTTTGTTTTCCCTACTCCGGTTTCGCCTACTGTCAGGTCGAAAGGAAATGTTTGAACTATGAGATTTTTTCTTGTGAATTATTCTCACATTACACCCATAGAACATAAAGAAACTAATTCTGTTCATATACTTGAACGGGTCATTTTGGAATTGCAAGATCCCTCATTATACCCGATGCACTATTAAATTGGGTGTTTCTGAAATTGTATTTTGAATATTAATCGATTATCTTCATTGATTGGTTGAAAGGACAAGAAGGGTAGAGAAGAAACAAATTCCTAATTTTGATTGGTAGATGTCAGTGAAGATGAAAGTCACAAATTCAGAGTTCATGAAAGGTTTTACTTTGAGAGAATTGAGAGAAAAACAAATATAACGTTTTAGATTGGTGAATTATTATTAACATTCAAAATACGGGACCTGCAGTTTTAAACGAGTAGCTGATTTTCTAAATACGTGACCTACAGTTTGTATAGAAAACTGGATTTCAAACCACTCCGTTCAATGGATGCCGGCGAGAATTGAACTCGTGAAAACAAGTGCGCTAACCTATCGGCCATGCTGAGGGGTTTTGATTGGTGGATATCAGTAAATAAGTTAAATATAAGTCCACCCATTTCGTGGCTTTAAATTCGATAGACATTAAATTACAAGAAACTAAAGCGTTTTGTGAAAAAGTATCTCGCAAACATGGCAAAGTTTGTTGACACCAAACATAGGGGTAAGCTGTTAGCATATCGTCGGATGAGAATTAAAAGGTTCTAACTCCATAGGATTTTAATGTTAGATAGAAGCATATAGTTCTCAGCCGACGATATGAAGGTTATTTATATCGAATTAACAGACGTGATGCGAAGGAATATTATTCGATACAAGCCATGCCAAAGGAGTACAGGTACTTCGTTGTTTTACTATACTCTCTGTCACAGTATTCTTAATTCACAAGGTTGTTAAAAGAGCTCAACTCGTACTGATTTGAAATCAGCTATAATCCAGACTTCTGAGTTGAATGAATTGTATAATTTAGTTGTTGAAGAAGTAAATAATGTTATTTTTGGAAGTATGTAATGAGGGGAAAGTGCAGAATTTGAAGCTCAAATGGTTAGAGCAGGGAATTAAAACATGTAAAAGCCTGGAGTAGCAAACTTAGTAAATAAGTCGTTGATTGTATATCTTGTCAATCGCATTTAGAAAGTTGAGCATGGTTATATGACGAAAGCAAACGGTGTATATTTCGTACTAAATGTAGGAATAAATGATCATAAAGAACAGTATAACCGTTACGTTATTTCAACGCAAAAAAAAAAAAAAATCCTTTGTCTTGAGATTTAGCGAAACTGGAACAGGCGAAACACCCTATGAGCAAAATTTCGGTGGGCAAACGTTGGATCTTTGGCGGCAAAATCCGCCCCGACGTCGGCCTAATGACCGAATGTTGCACAAAACCTGACGTTTAGCCGACCAGGACGGGCCGATGTGGAGCCCCCAAATCCACAACTTCCATCCAACGAATTCCCAACCAAAATAGCATCTTTTTCAGTTGGTAAAAATAGAGAATTGACTCTGTTGATGGATGGTTATTGACTACCGGTGTATATATTTTAGTTGTACTTTATCCAATGCCTTAATAAAGATATAATAATTACTTTGTAAATTTACCAGTAGTTTGCAGCCGGATTCGAACCTAGAATCTTCAGGTTTGTTAGTTGTCCGCCACTCTAGATTTTACTCTATCCGGGCGTGTTATGAATGACGGACACTTTTTATTACATTTATGTTACGAAGACTGTTTGTGAAGTAAAGGCTTTAATTCGTTACTAGAATGGTTGGTTGGATCTTGTGTTAGAGCAGTCTTTCTTTCAAGAAAAATGTTCGGGGAGCATTTTAAATCTTTAGAGGAGTGAAAGATGACCAAGGCGTAAATCTCTAGTTGTAGTTACACACCATGGTGGATAGTAACAGGAGGTTTCATAGCTTCCTCAGCAAAAAGGTACTAAAAGAGGTAGATGGACTTAGAAAGAAATTGGAAATTGATGTCTACTATGTAGAAATGTTTTATATGTACTATATGAAAATTTATACATTACGTCCCACATTCATGTAGTCCCCACATCCGCTCATTTATTTACTATACTAATATTCTCTCTCTCTCTCTTTCTCTATCTCTTTCACACACACACATACACACACACACACACACACACACACACACACACACACACACACATATATATATATATATATATATATATATATATATATATATATATATACAGAGAGAGAGAGGGGGAAAGAGAGAGGTTCAGAAGTGCAGTGTATATTTGTCTCATAAGTCCAGTTCTTTCAAAAAAAAAATCATTACGTCCACCTATAATTCAGCAAACTGAGACTTTTGTTTTCAGCAGAATCAATAGCCACTTCTGCAAAATGTTGCAATTGCAGAAACAGATCTTGAGTAGGTACCACAAGGGAATTTTTTTACGTATTGTGCAATTTATAAATTTTCAAGGTTTCTTCTTCGCTTTATTACACAGGCTGTAATTCTAATAGAATAATGAATGAACTATTGTTGTTACAATATTGTTGTTTTTAATTGGGCGGGTTATTGACTCGACGTCTCTTGAAAAGAAACACAGGTATTAGAGCTGTGAAGACTGCTTTGTCTCGTTTTCTCTATCATCCTGCCTCGTCTAGTTACTGACAACATTGCTGATAGATGGCAGTGTGGTAAGGTCTGCGTTCGCAAATGCGTGGGTATAGCAGTCGGGCCACCTACTGCACGCCGCCATGATACCGTCCAGCTGAGCATCGCCAGTGAGTCAACGATGACTCACAATGTCCCGTCACGTCGGAGCCCATCATATATCCATACGTTGGGCTGACGTTTCTCCTTGACGCTCAAATGCCGACTAGGTTGGCCCAACACCTTGACGGCAGCCGCCACAAATCCGGACGTCAGCCCACCACAAAGTGGCGGCATTTTGCTCATGGGACTGCGGGCAGGAATAAATACAAACAGCTCTAACGTGTCCGGTATCATCGCATTCCGTTTACTCTACAAACGTTTTGTTATAGAGAGACGATACAGAAACAAAAGAGGTACAGTAATTAGATTACAAGTGGATTTCAGTGCTTCAGTGAGTTATATTCAGGCTTTTACGTACATTCAAACGTTCTGTGGATGTTTAGTCTTGCTAGGTACTGCAAAAGAACGTTCTGTTGCAGACTGATAAACAGAAACAAAAATAATACTATAAAGTGGCCGTTAAAAGGAAGTGTGCTGTTCAAGGAAGACCTTAACACTGTCCTGTTTTACTCTATAGCGTGAATTCAAACAAAAATATAAAATGGAAGCTTCTTTGTATCTTTCTTTTATGATGTAAAGTTTTTTTAAAATTAAAATTCGGTTGTAAATGTAAATGTTTTAGATAAAGGCAACAGTAAACAGATCAATACAAAATAATGAATTTAAACTTCAGAAGCAAAGTAATGTAAATATTTGTATTTTCACACATAATGGGGAAAATGGAAACAAAATTTTATACAGAGCCACAACTTTATTTATTTAGTTATATTGTGTCAAGTGCATTGGCCATTTTGAACTGAAACAGCAAAAGAAACATAAAATGATCTGATCATAAATTTGTACAGTAGAAAACTAATAGTGACAGCATAACAGATAATAACTACAGTATAATACTTACCTAAGATACAATATATAATCACTTTTTTTCTGAATGCGAATCGGAAGACGTTTTTCCAGAGCACTCTTAGCAAACTAATAACATACAATGAAATCATCAAACCTGTACAATAAATAATAAATGTAAGTGTGAATTTGAATTCAATCTTATTTAATGCGTTTTAAAGAGAAGACGTTAGGAATGACAGACGGGAGTTGACTGAATTCTAGGGGTTACATTCTCGAAAAGTGATGACGTCAGCTGGTGCGGTTGTCGACAGAGCAATAAGAAGTGTAAAAACGACGTTTGTGCATACAACTTCGATACTAGCGACATTTGTGTGTAGATTCATCGTCTTCATATGTTGAGCCTGCAACACTGGTGAGGAGACCTCGTTCCAGACAAGGCGACCCAGGCGTCAGATGGCACCACTAGCTCTTTTCGATACTATGGATAATATACGAAATTTCGCTTCTAGTTTTATTCTATGGTCAACCCACGATCAGGCTCACCCAATGAGCTCAATCTACAAGCGATACTGGACTGACTACTGCCATTGAAAATTTCATAAATATACGACGCCAGGAAGCGGAGATGACACTTAATCTCGTTTGTCCACTTCCAGTCTAAACCAATATGGACTAAATTAGATTCTAACTCAGTTTTTTACGCTTGATATCGCTGTGCGGCCTTTTTTTTATTTATGTCTTTTTTCTGGCAAAAAATGAAAATATTGTTTGCAGTATTTTCTATTACGTGTATAGTACGGTATACTATTATGTGAATGACTCAGGAATTAAGACTTAAATAAAAAAAAAAAACTCAAAGTGAACAAATGAGTTTAAATATTTGCTCTGGTGTCTATCTTTCTACATTTAACAGTCACTCCAGTACCGTTATGTAGAGCTTGTGGGCTCACCTACCGACTTGTTGGGAATAAGCTCCCTGGTTAGAGTCTATATATCAGAAATTGTTTAATTGTGAATACCCTGGGTTTGGGGAAGTAAGAGAGGTGTTTACCTGACGTGTGCAGCGAGAGGGTTCAGATGGGTAGTATAGTGTCTTGCTATTGTGTAACAGAAAAGCATGTCAGTGTTTGTTTGATGACTATATTATGACGATACAGTGTTCATTGTTTTCAAATTGCTTCAATAGTAGAGTGAAGCTTAGCAATGTCTAAAAAATAATTTATAAAGACAATCTACTTTGAAGAGCTGTGCAGGATATATATGGTTCAAATAGGGAAACAATATTACAACAAGAATAAATCTTTGCAATATCAGCCCAAGTAGATTCTCTGACTTTATACCATAACATTCTCTTATGGTCTTACGTACTCTTTGTGGCTCTGACGGCAATATGGTCAGAAAATGTCAGTTTTTAAAGCAATGATTACACTAGTAAAAAAACCGCACCAGTTAAAACCACGATCACAAAAACACAAAAAGGACCAAACAGCACAATACAAAAATAATTAATTTGTTCGCTAAAAGGGTTTGTGAGAGAAAGACAGATAAAGATGAGATAAATTGTTGGGCGAGACGAGTACACAAGCTGCAGGATGTACAACAAAATAGTGACATCTAAACAGCGACAGCAATAAGAGCGACAACAAAAACCGTGGTGGCAAGAACCTCCTGAGACAAAACCACAACGCCTGTAACTGTCACCCCCCCCCCCAAAAAAAAAGACCACAAACGTAATGCCACGACCCTAGCAGATGAACATAATTTACATGTATTTGAAAATAAGGTTTTGAGAAAGATATATGGGCCGAAACGGGACGAGATGACTTTAGAGTGGAGGAGACTGCATAATGAAGAACTCCACGGACTGTACGATTCACCAGATGTTGTAAAAATAATGAAATCGAGACGACTAAGGTGGGCAGGGCATGTAGCTCGGATGGGGGAAAAACGAAGATTATATTCTATCCTGGTTGGAAGGCCCGATGGAAAGAGGCCAGTGGGAAGACCGAGACGTCGTTGGGAGGACAATATTAGAAGAGATCTTCGAGAAGTAGGAGTTCGTGATGAAAACTGGCTTGATACTGCATAGGATAGAATCCAATGGGGAACGTTTGTTACTCCGGCGATGAACTTGCGAGTTCCATAAGCCATAGAGTTAGTTAGTTAGTTTTACAAACGTAATGCCACAAACGATATTGGAAAAAATTGCGATGGGTAAACTCCGACGGGAAAAACCGCGACACTAAAATCCAATATACCAAAATGGAGAGAACGAGAACGAAATATCAGAATAAGTAACACACAAAAATGCTTTGACAAAACTGACAGAAAGAAAACCAGCGACATATATTCTATATCAGGTATTGACTATGTTAACTGATTTAGCTCATACTTCTGAGAGAAGCCTTGTCTGGGATTGTTATCGCTTGAAATTCAGAAGATTTCCCACCCATGGAAAAAAACCTGATTCTGTTCCTCAAATTGTAACTGTAATTTATATTTTCAATAAACAACAGTGATATAATGGAGGGTATACCCACCTCAATTTTCTAGACATCACCGTATACTCACCTAAAATTTATCAAATACGCAGATAAAAGGTATAGTGAGGCGTCGTTACAACTAGCGAAGCGTATACTCACCTAAAAATTTAGCCTTACACCCCTGATAAACAATAAAACAACAAAATTTTGATAAAAGCAGCGACAGGAAGAAAGAGAAAGCGGAAAGCATTGAATACCGAAAGTTAGGAAGGTACAATCTACGTCACAGAAGCCAAAACCTGATATCAAGAATACTTGTTATTATAAATAGCAGGAATCTGAAACTTCAAATACCAAAGCAGATACAAATCGCGACCCAAAAAATCAACCACATACATAAACGGCGTCAAGCAAAACGCGTTACGTTGAAACCCACCGCACACTGAACAGCAACCAAAATCCTCGTAGGGTATCTATTTACGTTACTGATCTGAATAGGCTCACGAACAAGTATTTGCCCATTTTGTAACAATTTTCTTTGGTCTTGAAATTCTGTAAATAAGAAATCCAATAAATGAATAACGATTAAGAAGGAAACACATTTGTTTCATGAAAACTTCGACGGAAAGACGGGAACAAGATGAATTACTTAAATAACGACGGCGAAGGAAGTAAATTACATAGTAAAAATAAGTAAAAGAAACAACACTCCAGTAGAACTGGGACGATTTATCGTTGAGAAAACCGGTAAAATCTGTTCACCCAAACGGTGAATGAAATTTCGAAAAGGCGAACATTTCCTGGTTTTCTCAAGGTTTATCCAGCGTGATCCAGGGACAGAAAGCTGTGTAAAATCTGGTTCAATATGGGTTGCAGGATCAATAAGTGAATATATATTAGCAAATCAGTTGGGTTATGTTAGATTACAGGTGTGTATTTGGGTCTACAATGTCATGTACTTAGTTTGAAGACAAGCACGTTCATCTCAATCTACAACATGCCGTGACATTTGTCTATCGCGTGGAGAAGTACCCGTGTTGCTTTGAGGCACGTTGAAAAATATAACTGTTTAAAGTACATATTTCATACTCAATAAATGAGATATTCAGACTCCCAGAATCTAATCTTAATCATCTCAACTTTTCTTATAAACTTTGTGCATTTGTGCGTCCTGTCTATCCATTCGCTGGGTTTCTTGTCCTTTTCTTCTCCTTATGTGAGTGCTCCACTCGAACAACCAAGAAAGTTCAACTATCTATCTCCTCTCTGTCACCATTTACACATGGTCCTGGGCTCTCCTTCACCAAATGATACCACTGTAGAATCCATTATTTTGGTATCACGGCTATTGCCGTTGCTGTTTCTGGTATCGCGGATTTGTTGACTCTTTTATTGCCGTCGTTGTTTCGTCATCGTGGAATTGCAGTTTTCACTAGTTCTGTTTTTGTGCATTATTGTCTTGTTTATCGCAGTTTCTGCAGTCTCATTTTTATCGTCTCTGTTTTCACGCGAAAGTCGGCTGATCAATCCAATACATTGGTATCACAACTTACCCGCCGTTGCTTTTGGTGTCACGGTATTACTTGTTAAAACTCTTGCTGTCACTGGCTAGTTTGTACTTCAGGGTTCTTGGAGTCGTGGTTCTGTCGACGTGGTATTTTGAGTAGCGATTTATGCGATCGTGATCTCGTTGTGACGTGTAACTTCTGTTTCTCTCCCTTATTACCCAATAACAACAATCTACCTCATCTTTGTTTCAGTTCATAAGTCCAGACTGTGAGGTTTTTTGTACGAATCCATACCACAAATCAATAGCATGTTTTTGTGTCGTCGCGAATTTTGACGTCACTGTTTCTGTGGTCATGGTTTCTCCGTAGCTCTTTCGTTCATATATCGTTTAAAATATTTTACTTATTAAAAATCGCAAATAATAAATTAGTAATAAAAAGTAAATCAACTCTAAAAGACATCTCATAAACCTTATTTTCTTTAAATAAGTAGGATTTTCGCCCCCTCCCCACACCTTCCTTCCGAAATAGTCCATGTTCATTCCGAATATGGGTTTGAGGAATTCTGACACATGAAAAGCTCTAAAAAAGAACTGACAAACGGGCTCTGCGGAAGACAACTAGGGATTTCTAGTAAATTTTACATTTATTTTTGGTCTTTAGACATCTGTGACTTAAGCCAAGGTATGGAAAGGGAAAATAATGCGGCAAGGAGTGGGACAGGGCCTAAGTTGGAGGTACCATCCCTACATTTGCTTGGTGTGACTAAGGAAAAGCCTCAGTCAGGATGGTCGGCCGCTGGTATCAAACCAAGAACCTCCCGAATGCGAATGTAACGCTCTACCAACTGAGTTACGGCCGCTTGGTACGTTCCTCCTTAGTACAGGTACACTTAAGGATCAACTCTGGCGAATAGAAAAGAAATATACAATAATATTAAGACAGATATTCTGGTTTTAATCAATAGCAAACCTATTAAGATGATTTCAAAGGATCTACCAATTGAAAAGTGACAGTTCTGATTTTATGCCAATTGTAAGATTCAAATCAATTTAAATTTCGTTAGAAAATACGAGAAGAGAAAAGTTTCATTTCACTGAAACACTGAGAGGTCTTCATTGATTCTCGAATTATAAAGCAATCGTTGGTTTAATTACGAATCTCTTGGAGCATAATTGAGTATCGATGGATTATATGTAATTTGGTTTCACCTTCTACAGCAAAAGAGAAGTATTTTTTTTAAAAAAGTTTCTCTTTCTCGAAGTGCTTTTCGCAGTTCATTTTAATGGAAGATTTAAACCAAAGACTAAACTTGATTCGTTTCTGGATATACGTTGGATATATTGACTTTTGTACGTACTTTTCGCACCAATAAACTGTTGAAAGTTAGTGATGGAATTATCTTCCGATTAATGGTTAAAAGTAAATGTACTGGAGATTTTCGTAATGATCATGTTTGAAAAACGTTATTCTTTTCCGTCGTATTTCTCTTCAAGCTGTCAATAACTATTGGAATATTAACATTGAAAGGAATATCAAAAGTTGACGTTTGCGAATTTCAAATACAACAAGAATGGCAGAAGTAAACAGCGTTATGATTTCAAGGATAATATTTAGTCGTTTGTTTTCCTTTCTGCTATATTTTTGTATACTTGAAATGTTTTGATTTATCTTCATCTGAAGCGTGTTACTAATAGAAAATGAAAAGATGGTACCGATCTAAAAACTACTCATGGAATAACGAAAATTGAAATGAAACTTCTGTTTATTCATTACAATAATTTCTTTCTACACTTGTAAAAAGTGGAAACACGAAATGGATGAATGTTATTCCGCTTTATGGGAAAATATAAATAGAAGCGCTTAAAATTCGGTCATTTTCTGATCGAAATGTAAGCTAAACTGGCAAATTTGAGGTTACGTACTTTTGTGGATGAAGTTTAAGCCTTGGTTGGATATTCTATAATCCAGTAATAGGAGTAATGTTACTAGCTTGTTACTGAATGCCCCGCCATTTTGAGTGTTTATATTTTACACTGTGAACAGTAAACAGTTCACTGGTGGACCCTGGACAACAAGGATTGCATTGGCGGAAAGAGGAATTAAGTTGGGTATAAACCTTTACACTGTAGCAAACGTATCTCTCCCTTTTTTTTTCACGAGACATTCCTCGTAGTAAGATCAACAACATGTTAATGGTTAACCACCTTCACAGTAAAATCCTAGCTATAAATATCACTCGGAAAGCCGTGAGTACCAACTGCCTTCGTAGCTAAGTGGCGAGAGCATCTGATCAGTGTGCTAGTGGACCCTGGATCGAAACCCGACTACTGGATCAAAAACTGGATGCAGCTCAGCTTCAAAGGTGTCTTCCATTTTTACAGTGTAGTTTCGGTGAACTGACAAGATATATACCTCTTCTGATAATATTACGCAGCAGAGACGGCTCAAAGTCAATCGGTGCTCTGTTCCAAATTTTTGATGCGCCCTCATAAATATAGTAATGTAATTTTCCGAACTCATGCAGTAACAATAGAAATTTTATCAATTTCACTGATATGCCAATGCTAAAATCTCGGAACAACTCAACTGACCATTGGTGTCGCCCCCATGCCGGCGTACTAATTCATTAAACTTAGAGCCTGAGTATTTTTGAAATTGTTATTTATTACGTAGTAAGAATAAATTCATATTTAGCGATTGTTTTATCATAAAAATAGCGTTCTTGTTGAAATATATCAACATAATGATTCCACTGCTATTTTGAAATTTTTAGAAATAAAAATTAGTTTCGAAAATTTGTAATAACTGAAGAAATAAGAAACAAAGTGAAATTAAATAAAGTAAAATTAAAATAAAATCATAGTTCTCGAAATTTTTGCGCTATACTATTTTACCCTTTTCGATACAATCGCACCCAAAATCGTTGGCGCCCCCAAAATTTTGGAGCCCTCTTCGGGGGAACAGTGAGAACACCCCTCGAGCAGACCCTGTTACGGAGCATGCGTATTTTTTTTTTATTGTAACTGTGTTATTTATGTATAACTTCTTAAGGGTCCTCCTTGCGTCCGCCCCCACATTTTAAACATTTTTCAAAATATTTCAAAATCCAAGAGGATTGTCACAAATTTGAGAACATAGTGTACTAGTATTTACAAATTAGTATCAACTGCAATGGTCAGCAATCTCGAGATCTTCTCCATAGATGAATAATGAGACTTTAATTAAATAATGACGTCATAATCTTCGAATACGTATCATTCATTTATGGAGATGATCTCGAGATCGCTACCCATTGGAGTTCATAGTTATTTGCAAATATTAGGGCACTATGTTCTTAAATTTTTGATAGTGCCCCTTAGATTTTGAAATATTTTGAAAAGTGAGGATCTTAATCGACAAGGCCACGCTTCTAAAACGTGAAACCACCAACCAACTGGGTGTTCTTGTCACCGTATTGTCAAATGATTTTTTTTTTATTTTATCTGAACTGAAAAGGTGGAAGTGAGCTAGCTACTCACATGTCCCAGAAATGACATCTCGTCGCGAGTTCTCTTCCAAGGACAAAGTTAGTGAAGTTAATAGTCAGTTTATTTTAATTCAGACGCCATTCCGGTGTTCACTTGGAAACCCCCGAGAAAATATCAGTAAAGATGGGTCACCAGAAGAACTCCAACACGATTGTTTTCGCAATACAGTTCCGAATTAAGCAACTGAATGAAGAAATGATATTGCATTTAAGTATGCATCTATTTAATTCACTTTG